>JAJSZK010000641.1:0-11337 GCA_022985045.1 Macadamia tetraphylla | reverse complement strand
TCTTTTAATATCCCTTCCTTTACCAATCTTTTCATCCTCTTGATTGAAATATGACCCAACCTTCTATGCCACAACATGGAGGATTTCTCATCAATCAGAGACCGTTTCACTCCCACATTCAGAACCCATGAAGAATTACAATTCAATCTATAAAGCCCATCAACAAGAGTACCACTACCAATAGAGATAGAATCATGTAATAAACAAAATCCAACTTGATTAAAATTAACAGAATAACCATCTGAACAAAGTCTAGAAACTGAAATCAAATTCCTCCTCATAGAGGGAACATAAGCAACATCCTTCAAATCAATAAATGAGTCTGAATTGAAAAATAATCTAATAGTTCCTATGGCTTCCACTTCAACTCTAGCTCCATTGCTCATTTAACACCGTCACTTCATCCTTGCTTGGCACCTCCTGTTAGGAACCCCAAGGAATGAGTGACGTGAATAGATGACGAATCTAACCACCATGAATCAATTGGTACATTAATCAAGCAAGATTCAAAACATACTAAGGATAGATTCATACCATCATCCTTCTTTTTCTCAAGGTAGGTCTTCCTCTTAAAACAATCCTTCTTCATGTGTCCTTTGGCCTTGCACCAAAAACACTCTATGCCACTCATGTCTTTTTGTACCTGATTCTTTGAAATTTTGTTTTCCTTCTTGTTTTTCCTCCTTTAAATTGAGTGAATTTTCCTTTCTTAAAGAACTTCTTGATCCCTTTGTTAGGTCCCATAGATGATGAAGTCTTACCTTGAGTAAGATTGGCACTTTCAACTTTGGTCCGATTAATTGTTCCCTCTTCCGGTTACCACGGTGATCAATTCATCAAGACCCCATTTATCCTTCAATGTATTATAAGTAGTCTTAAGAGTCTTGTAGCTCTGTAGAGAATTCAAGGCAATGGTGACCACAAGTCATCATCAAAGTTAATACTGTACTCGATCTTGTTTCCTAGGGAAATCAATTCCAGATATGCTCTCTAGCACTTCCTACTCCATCAAATCTAGCCCTATCAATTGGCTCATGAGATCGTGAGCACTGATTTCTTAGAGCTATCAAACTTAGCTTTTATAGCAGCCAAATACTCGAAGCGATCCTTTTAGCAACACTATCCTTGATAGACTCAGCAAAGCACTTTTAATAACAGCCAAAGATTTCCTATTTGCAGTGACCCACTTGTCATAATCCCCTTTCTCAGTTTGGGTACTGGTTGCAGTAGGTTCAGCTGGTTTGGTGGTTCTAGTACACAGGTCTAGGTCATTGAGAATCATGTAGACCTCTAAGTCTTCCATCCATTTGTTGAAATTATCCCCAGTAAGCTTAGGAATATCAAGTACACCAAAACTAGAAGACATCCTGTTGAATATTTTAATAAAGAATATTCTATTCAACATACAGACATATATGTAAAAGAATAAGCATGTAACAATTAGCTAAATTAAACATTACATGCTCAAGTATCAATTACTTCATGAGTGTCAACCGGAACTACATTTCTGACCTTTGGGTCTGAAACATACTGGTCCACTCAAGTTTCTGCTATTACTGCGAGACTTCTTCTAACTTTCGAAAAGTACCGCCATCTTTGGATGGACAGCATCTTCTAGATTGAGAAATCCCTTCTTCTTTTTTTTTTTTTTTTCTTGCTTTAACTTTTCTTTGATAATGTCACCTTTGGGTGAACATTAGCAACCTTGCTACCAACCATTATTCTCTGTTTTTTCAGACAAAGAAGACCTTTGATTTGTATTCTATTACAATAAGGTTGAACTTTACCACTTTGGTGGATTCCACCCAATCTTACTGTAATAGTCTACAAATTCATTCCGGCAGTTAAAAGTGGGATTGTTTAACCATGAATAAAAAAATATTCATAAACAAAAGCATGAACTACATTACCAAAAATAAACAAGTTCATATTCTGATATGCAAGTAATGTATGAGTTGATTTTCTTTAATTTCTTCCAATTAATAAGAAAATTATAAAGAATCATTAAACACCCATACTTGTAACTTATACAAAATAGATCATAAAAGTTGATCAAAACTAGGCTCATAATATATCAAAACGAAGAGCACGAAAAACTGGACTCAACGCAAAAAACCAGGGTGAAAAATTCTTCACCGTTTGCCCGTACGAGCCGTTTGAAGTTACTGTTTTTTTTTTTTTTTGAATCAAAATCAATCCGGGTCAACCGGTTCGGTCAAATTAGTTCCGGGTCAACGACCCGGTCAACCTTTGACCGAGTGGGTAATGAGTTGACCCATTGCATCCCGGGTCAACTAGGTAGGGTTTCCGAGTTGACCCGGCGATGACTCGCCGCTTTTTTTTTTTTTTTTGAAAAATTTTATTTTCTCTCCTCCGGCAGCCGATTTACGGCGGCGCGTGCCGGCGCGTCCGGAGGTTTCCGGCGACGTGCAGCATACCGCCGCGACCGTCTTCTCGTGCTCTACAACTTCCGTGAAGAAAGTTTTCCCATACGGGATCTTTAAGTAAGAGTAAAATAATGATTTTCATAAATAGAAACCCAAATCTTTTTTTTTTTTTTTTTACATAATTTCTTGATTCTAACACCATAGTGTAGGCTCTGATACCAATTGTTAGTGATTCTAAATCCTAGAATCATTTGAATTACCTATAGTGTATAGAATACAAGAATAAATAATGGAAAGAAATCAATCACATACCCGTTGAGCGTGAATAAAGTCCCTAAATCAAGGTTGACGCTTGTATCACGAATTATGATGAAGAACCACGCAATATGGGTCCTTCTATGAGATCTTCCGCAGCCTCTTACTATGGGATCTTCTCTCGCTCTACACTAGCTTTGTGAAAGCGGTTCCCAAAATATTATTATGAAAAGTAATAGTGCAGGGACCGCAAGATTCTATATATAATAGAATTCCTAAACCCTAATCCATTCCCACAATAGAATAGGGCTAGAAGTTTCCTAATTAGAGTGGTCCTTATTCTCTTGGGCCCAATGGGTCAATCAATATCAGTTAAGCCCACATAAGAGTCCTAACAAATACCACACTTTGTGTCCATTAAGAAAATTACATCAGGATGATCAATCTTGGAGAGAAGTTGAAGAGAATTGACTGTCAAAGGACTCCCCAAACCTTGACAGTTCCAACTTAATGAGGCTTAAACTCCCCAGCCACCACCGGGTTCTGAGCTAAAAAAATGCTCATTGTCCATCTTAGAGATTGAAGCAGAGTCCATGAGAACATTCCTTGGTCTTTTAGCCTTGGATTTAGTTTGAGTCGTATCCATGGTTTTCCTTTTCCTAGACGAACTCATATGGATGTCACTTTGATTGGGGCTCAAAGAACTCTCCCGATGAGCAGAGAAAGTTAATGGTGTTAAGCCAGTTTCAAGTAGGGGAGGAGGGATGCGGTGTAGGTTTGTAAAGGGATGCTTGAAGGTAGACTCATGGGAAGGTGGTTGGGTAGGGCTTGTAAAGTGAGGGTTAAATTGGCCGGGTTGAGAAAGAGATGGTATGGCACATCAAGAAACGTGTGAGCCGTTAATTGTGTTTGCACAAAATTAGGAATAACTCCATCAATCGCTCCTAGGACCATGGGATTTGAACTAGACAAGGGAACGCCGTTACCAACTTTTGAGTATGCTTGGATTTCCACATCATCACTACCCAATGTGCTACTCCACGTGTCCCAATCATATTTACATGAGATTCACCCCCTCACTCCACTGTGACACTTTCTTCTCCAGTGCTGACCAACAAAGGCTGTCTATGAACAACCTATGGGCCTTGAGACGAAGAAGAATCATCACTTGTTTCATTTTTGCAATTTTTCACCATATTAACTAGTGAGTTAGACCAAGTTAGCTCAACATTTGGACAAGTTAGAAACTTAATTAAAGTGGCAAAGATTAGTCGAAATAATATGGAGTTTGAATCGAGTCTCCCATATAAATAGTAACTAGCATTTAAGCCTGGAACTGATGAAATTCGGGGGAAAGATGGAATCGGTCACTATGCTAGGGGTGCGAGACACACCATGATTTAAGATTTAACTACCATTGAAAAGACTAAAGGAACAGGGGGAATGACTACCAGTGATAAAGCACAGGCTAATACGAGCCGACTAGAAGAAGCAATGGTTGAGCCCCTTTTTGAGTGCTAGCTCATCTACAACCAAAGAAGCAATGGTGGACTATGATCAGATTTACTCCTCCCAAGTGTAGTTTTTCACCTGGGTGGTTGGTAAACCGAGAAAGGAAAGGAATCAAAAGACTCAGTTGGCTTTCCGGGAAAATAGGAGGTAGATAGAAGAAGTAAACAAAGGGGTGAAATATCGGGCTACCCATTTCTTGTTCTCTTGCTGAAATGGCTACAAACGGGAGGGACGTCAATGTCTATGAGGCTCTAAAAGACCAAAACCGTTGCTTTATCCCAAAATGATATGGAGAATATACCAGATCCACCGGACAAGAAACTCAATTCCGCACAACTACCGAGTTATCAAACTTATCCACCAAGGAATTCATGGAATTTCAGTTTGTGGATTGTGTTGGAGGAAATCTACCACTGCTACGCAAATAGGTAGACTCCTTTCCCGCTACTACGGGAGAGCAAGAAACAAAATCAACTTGGAATAGTCTATCCGTTAGACCACTAGCTAGTCGCCCTAGCCTAGCAGAAGCAAGCTTGCTGCACACGATTCTAGCATACGCTCGTCTGCTCGTTCCTATCAAGCACCACAGAGTGTTTCGTGAGAAGTTACTCAGCACACTAGTAATATCCAACAGAATAAAGTTTGTTGTTGATTTCTTAGTGGGTCCTAATCAGTTGGCCTTCATAAGTGACAGGAATATTTTTTATAATGTCTTTTGATTGCTCAGTTGTTAACCGAGCTAAACCATTCCCACCGCCCTTCTTTTGAAAAGAATATTCATTTTCCCACGGAGTGATGAAGTTACTTTCTTTCGAGTGAATTGGACCATCTCATACCATAGGAAGTTGCTTCTTGAAATGCCGTCATTAAAGCTTACGAGTGGATAAGAGATGGGAGGTGAACTAGAAACAGGCAAGACAGGCTACGAAGTAGAATAAGTGAAGTGGTACTCGTTGATTCTTAAACAAAAGGCTAGCTTTAAGGCACCGTAACATCCTTTTCTTTTGACACAAGGGCGAAACATTTCCACATCAAGCCAAAACGACATAAATTGTCACGATAATTCATTTTTACTTGAAGGATCTCTCTCTCTCTCCCCCCTAGAGTAAGCATTTAACCATTTCTATAAATTAAAAAAAAAAATCATTTAACCATTGATTTCTAAAAAATACTATAACTATCTATCATTATTTAAAATTTAAAAAGTAAGATATAATAATCATCTTAAATTACTAATTGCTTCAATGGAAATCATATATGATTAGAAAACATTTAGTTTGATGTAGTAGACATTTGTTCTCTCTCTTTCTCTCATACACACACACATATGCACACACACCAAACAAAATCCACACTTGCATTTCCTCTCCATTTTGAGCATCCCTGATGAGCTGAAACACAGAAAGATAGAGATATCCCATGTTAGCCAGACATTTGATGGAAACATTTGTTGACCGGACAAGTTTTCCATCCCCATCCATCACCACCAGATTCCATTCTCCACTTAGCTTTGTAGTTTGTCCTCTGCTTTTTTACTTGCAGAGCAGAGCCAACCAATCAAACCAAAAAAATTTACATTCCAAGAAGAACAAATGCCAGGTGCTTGAAAGCATTCCCTGCAACTCAGATTCTCGTGATGACCTTACACCACCATTATCCATATCAAGCATAATAAATTTAAAAAATAAATAAAAATAAATAAATAAATAAACACCACCCATCTATGACTAAATCTGGATCATAACAACGACATGAACTGCTTAACATTAAAGAATTTTGATGGATTCGAACCATCATACCCTGGGTAATGCCCATTTGCTCTTCCAATTTGAGCTAAAGATTCACCTACAATTTAAAAAAGTTAAATCAATTACAGCCGATAACATAATATGGCCTACGGATCGAAATCCTCTGCAGCGAATCCAGTCAAAATGGCCAAAAATACTCGAGATAGATGGAAAAATGACAAGAATATTTTGGTAAACACAAAAACATCCACAGTGACCAGGAAAAGCAAAGCTCCAACCTTTAACCGAACTCATACATTTTTTTTTTTTTTTTCTTCAGAGGGGAAGGTGGGTGGGAGTTGGATCATCAGTATACCAAGAAAAAAAAAAAAAAAACCAGCAGCACAAACTAGGTCACAACCATATTTACCACATGAAAAAGAAGCACAAGATTTGGAGAAGAAGGGATGAAGAGACGTTCGAACGAAATCTGGAGAAGAAGGGTTTTCTCTTCTCAGCAAACCCTCAAGCACGAGCACGAGCACGAGCACGAGCACGAGCAGAAGAAGAAGAGATAATTGGGTTGGGATGGGGTTTTTTGAACGATGGAGTGGGTTTGGTTTCCTCCTTAAACCGGGTTGTAGAGAAAATCAGTTTTCAAACCGTTTTTCTTCCATCCACTGTCCATGTGTACGATGCCACGTGTCGACATCTAAACTACCTTCCACCAGCCTCCGCCAGTGTCGGAGGCAATAGAGGATTTCGATTCAATCTTGGATTTACACAATGATGGGTGAAAATAAAGTTAGAAGGAGAACAGGCAAAATAGAAGAAGGTAAAAAAATATACACTATACATAAAATAGATCCTAGAACTCAAATTGAAGGTGATTGAGGCTAATTGAGGCCATCGTGTGTAGCTAATATAACTAATACTCCCCCTCAAGTTGGCTTGTGAGGATACTGAACACCCAACGTAGAAATCAAAGAATTGCATGAAGAAGGGTCTAAGTGTTCTGTGACACAGTCATGAGGAAGGGGATGCCAACGAAGACCATCTCCTTAGTCGATCTCCGTTCTATCTAGGTGTTCGAAAGGAAACAAGTAAGTTCATAAGCAATGAAAAAAGTCATTCTACCCCTAAGGTGGTCGTAGATCATTAGAACAACAAAGATAAAGGTTCTATTGTGTCCCTACTTGAGTAAGGCGCTCACCGAAACAAGTTGAAAAACTACAGCAACCAAGAAACTAGTGAACACATCAACCAATTATAGATGAGAAAAACATAATACTCATGTTATCATCGAAAAGGGTGAAATGGAGTCAACTCTTAGGACATCTTTGTTATGCTCTAAATAAAGAAAATTTAGAAGGAAAGCCAAGGTTGACTTTATATGCTGATTTTTTAAGTTTTAATGTCACTATAGTTTGAGAAGTGGTCATGAGTGTGAACCTATTTTTGTCACTTGGGGAGAGAGAGAAAAAAGTAAATCTATCCCACATGTAAAGAAACAAATACTTCTAATTTTAAGCATACAAACATAAAATAGAAAGTAAATATATCCTACATGTAAGGAAATAAATACTTGACAGAAATATTTTCAATATATTAACCTTAGCATAATTAGACCCAGACTGATATGGAATGTCAAAAGACTAACCTTATTCCATCCGCAATACAAATGGAAACTTTTTCTTTTTAATTGAGAAAATGAAAAATCTTGATCAAAGGAAAGACGGGAAAAGGTTGATAAAACTTGAGTACAGATATGTTCTTGTGACTAAATGTAACGCACTTGCTCCATTAATCTTGGCATAATATTATCATTTTTAATCCATGGACCTCAAGGTTTTAATGTGCATTGTGTCATGTTCAGGAGGCTAGTGTTATCAACTAGTCTAACCCTCATCGATCTTCCAATCCCCTAGGTACTAAGCAGTCTCTTGGTGTTCTCTCCTTTTGGGCACAACATCTCCGTTGTGGCCCCACGTACTATTGGAGTCCGCTTTGATACGATCTGTACACCTTGGCTCTATTAATGTTGGCACAGTATTGTATTCTATGGCCGATGGGCCTTTAGGCTTTAAAACGTATTGTGCCATGTTAAGGATGTGAGAGGCTATCAACTAGCCCAACAACCTCCCCCTAGGTGATGTGGGACTAAAATTTGCATACCTTCACTCATCCACCAAACCCCCTGGTACTTGTTGGCCCCTGGTAAGGATACTTTACTGATCTCCCTAATAGGCTTGGTGCACTTTTCTTTTTTTTAAGTATCCAATAAATGCACTGTATCACTACATTGTTTGATCAAATTAAAATTTATAAAACCTTGAACAAATATTTAAGATCCAGTAAGAAAGTAAATAGCTCCCATGGCCACGCATTTTGCTCTACATGAAAGAGATTGATAATTTTTTCACAATTAGTCCAAATCTATGGCTGCTAATCATTGCGCCAACAGCACTCTCTCGAGGATTCCTTTGACTTCCAACTCTTATGCACTCTCTACAGAACTAGAGTTAAGGGAGGCACTCCTTGAAGTACCATTACTG
This sequence comes from Macadamia tetraphylla, assembly GCA_022985045.1. Taxonomy (NCBI): domain Eukaryota; kingdom Viridiplantae; phylum Streptophyta; class Magnoliopsida; order Proteales; family Proteaceae; genus Macadamia; species Macadamia tetraphylla. Next base: position 2,901 of record JAJSZK010000641.1, on the reverse strand, counting down.
TATACTATTCCCACTCAGGCAGCCATACAAGTTTTAGCATTAAACTATTATCAGCAACAACAATTCATAATAATTTATTAAAAAAAGCAATAGAAAATAGCAAGAGACAACAAAAAAACAGGAAAAAAAGGGGGAAATATCTTTTAGAGAGAGTAGGATAGTTACATAATCTCAAGGAAATGTTGGATAGCAAAGTCATCTAAAATGTTTGGTTTTAACCCTAAGCAACTAATGGCCCAAATTTTCTTAGATAAATCACAGGACTTGAAAATTCACCGTTCAAATCCACATTCTGAAGAACAAAATGGACACCTGGTGTTAACGGAAATCGTTTGGCTAAATTGACTCTAGTAGAAGGTCCTCTTTAATGTAGACACCCAATTTTGTCACTCTCCCCTGGCTATGATGACTCACGGATAGTGGATGAGACTTTTCGCTTCCGATCAACAAAGATGACAACTGACTGAGATAACCCAACCCCAAAACACTCCGTACAACCCCAGAAACCCTAAAAACCCTAGGTGGGAGACAATAAGGGTCCAATTATGACATCACATATACGAAAGAATTTGGTCCAAAGTGACCATACGGATGGATAGTACTCGAAATCATGATTCCAATGACATATGGCATGTCAAAATCGGACTGCCGAATCTCCTGCAATCATCACCAGAAAATAGAAGCTATCAAAGCCCTTGGATCGGAATTTGGGAATATTCCATGGATATTCCCAAACACCCCACCAGCCCCATGCACACCCAACCCCACACACACACCCATGCACAGCCAGCCCCTTGCACACCCAACCCCACATACACACCCATGCACAGCCAGTCCCATGCATGCCCAGCCAGCCCCACACACACCCATGCACCCCACCAGCCCATGCACACCTAGCCCCACACACGCACCCATGCATAACCCTCCCCCATCCCCCACTCGCCCCACGAGCACTAGCTGCCACAGTCCCACGCACACCAGCCCCCATGGCCCAGTGGCCCTACCCCACATCCTAGCGGCCCCGCCAGCATGTGTCGTTGCCCCGTCCCCTGCGAGCCCAAACCCGTATGTTCCGTGGCCCAGCCTACCTTGCCTGTGGTCCCAAACCCTGCACATGCTCGCGCTTGCATACCCCACGCCCAATGCAAGTTTTTGCTAGCGTACCCTACTCCCCTGCACCCCATTGGTTGAAAAATCACCTTTTTCACGCTATTGGTCCCAGAAACCTATAAATAGCCCCCTCCTTAGGATTTCTTCCCTCGCCTTGCATGGCCACTGCCTAGTTCCTCCCTTGCCTTGTATGGCCACCCACTAGCCCCCCTCTTGCCTATTGTGGCACCCTCCTAAGCCCATCCCTTGACTTACCTAGTCCTTCCCAAGCCTTCCCTAGCTGAAGCTCTGTCGAAACCCTAATCCCAGAAGTAGCATTCCCTAGCCAAAGCTCTACCGAAATCCAAATCTCAGAAGTAGCCTTCCCAAGCCGAAGCTCTGCCAAAACCCTAATTCAGAACCAGCCTTCTTTAGTCGAAGCTCTGCCGAAGTTCTATGAAACTACAAGCTCGGGAATTGCTCTTCCCTAGCCAAACCTCTGTCTAAATATCCGAAGATCACCACAGTCAACATCTTTCGATAAAGGAAGTTGGAGGTCAAGACCACCATCCCCTGAGCCAAGAGAATTCACAAAAAAGTTCGTATTCACACCAATAGGGGGGCCCACCCCTCTTAACCCAAAACAGGGGTTAAGCTCAGGTATAATCTCTCACCCGAATTAGTACAATGTAGACTTTTATTTTCCTCATTTTATTGTACATAAGTAATTATTTCTTTTATCAATGTATATATGTGTCATAATTTAGCCATGCATGCAGTATATAATAATTGTGGAAAATGTTCATTCTTCAAGCATCTAGTAGGAAGACCGGTTGAACCTGGTAGATTGGGTGCCTAACACCTTTCCAATTCTACAACCTGACATGTACCCTAATCTCTAGACCATATCAATTTCTAGGCCCTTTTCTTAGGAATCGGGCCCACCCCAAGGTCTTAGGCCCATAACCCTAGGTGGCGACTCCAAACCCCTTTTGCATGATCCCAATCCCCCATTGGACCATCATCAACCCAAGGAGGGTATACCTCCGAACCGCACCCCTCCTCGAGAGAGAGAGAGAGAGAGAGAGAGAGAGAGAGAGAGGCGGAACCCTACGAAATAGGCCCCCAAGTGTCTCTGAGCAGTGATATGGTGGTGCGGGACCCACAGAGGCACACCACATGAAAGAGAAAGCAAAGAAGAGAGAGAGAGGGAGAGAGAGGGCCAGGAGGAATATCCCGCTGGCCACTACCCTCACACTTAAGCAATTTCCAATGAAAATTTTTAAACTTAGGGTGAAGGGGAGATTTTCACAATACTCGCCAAAGTGGGCTAGGAGAATTAGAGGAGGATAAGGACCTGCAGCAGAGGTTGCAATCCTAGTGGTTAGCTTCTCAGATTTGGATACATGACAAAAAGAAAATCATGATGGGGTGTGGATGCTAATGGAATAGATGGGATCACCGATACCATTACAAGAGAGAACATCTCATAAAAGAGAGGGACACTCCATCTATTGGTAATATAAGATTCCGGCTAGTAGCATACATGTACTGTAATGTGCTTCTCCATAGGTATTCGATAACCATATATATAGGGGTATAATTGATGATTTGACAGCATAAGCAATAAGAAATCCAAAATAGAATAAAATTTCTAATGCCAGAGGATATGATTAGTTAGCTGATGTTTCAAAAGATGAGTCACCATGGATATAGAATGAAATGGGTTGGGGGTCATATATCAAAGGACAGGATGAGCGGATCCACGGTAGAGTCAATTTACTCTACATCGATAAAGGATTCACAAGAGGC
>JAJSZK010000640.1:0-10178 GCA_022985045.1 Macadamia tetraphylla | reverse complement strand
GAGGGGTATCTCTTGGTTGATCTTGAGGAAAAACCCCCTTGTAGTGTTCCTCCAAGTTGTACCCCCACATCCGACCCCACCGGATGGCCCCGTGGAGTAACCCTCTAGGAGACTAACCCGAGAGTAGGGTTCAAGATTATTGCATAGCAGCCATGAAAGTTTATTGTTGTCAAGCAACCCAAAGGCCCTTAGATTTGATAAGGGTCACCACACCCCCGGGAGTGATAAATGGGGGGGACCCGGATTTCATTCACGGGGGTTACCTTGAACTTCCTTCAGATCATGATCCACTTATGGTAGTGGATGGAGGATTGTGATGAGCACATTTATGGGGAAATCTAGGTAGTAAAACATGCATTTTATATATTTAGAATGGAGCTCCCTTGGGTTTTACTTTTTTTTGCGTGTTTTATATTTTCAAGGCCTTAAGGACTATCAAAATTATATCTTCAATTTTACACGAAGAGGTCCTTTTTTTTCATGGTTGCGAAGAGGACGAAATTTTGCAAGATGGACGTGTTCAATTAAAAGTACACATTCGTTTGGTCACCAGACAAATGATTATTCTTTCGGTCAAAAAGAATAATGGATCGTAATTTAAACCCGAGAGGGTAATCCCCGTTTTGCAATTGCCCCGAGGTACAAGGAATACCCAAATGCCAACAAGGATCGATGGACCACATCTTTAAGTGATTAAAGATTTTTTTTTGGTAACAACAACTACCTAGCTTAGTTGGTGAGCTATGGTGTAAAAAATTTCCCCTTGCTCACCAAGAGGTCTCAAGTTCAATCTCATGGTTTTTTTTTTAGAGAATTTGTTGAAGATTTCCCCACTCACTTAAAGCACAAAATGGAGGATTTCACATCAAATTAGAAGCAAGCAAAATCGTGGAAGAAGAAGAGAAGAAAAAAAAAAAGGAAAGCAAAATCGTGGAAGCAAGAAGAGGAGAAAAAAAAGGGGAGAACCAAAGATTGTCCAAATCTTCTCTCTCCTCCACATTATCACCAAAGATTGTCCAAATCACACAAAGGAAGAAAAAAAAATCGTCCCTAGGAGAGAGAACCTAGGAGAGAGAAAAAAAAGAAGAAAAATAAATTAGAAAAAAAAAGGAAAGAAAATAAGCAAAAAATTATAGGAAATTTCTCAAAATTTATTTCTCTCTCTCTCCTCCATCTTAGCACTTTTGGACTCAAAAGATCTCACAATCAATTGTGGGTTTTTTCCTTTAGGAAAGAGAAAATTGTTACCCTACCTCTCCATTCCCTATAAATACAACTCATGTAAGAGGAGGAGACACAATTCATTCTTCTTCTAGTTTTTAGTTGCTCTCTCCCTCTCTCACTCTTTTGGTTTTAGTTCTTCTATTTTTGCTTTAATCACTTTTGTAATATTTTTTTTATGTCAATTAATGCCACTTTTTTTTTTTATTCATTTTTTTTTATGTTTATGAATTATTGAAATTTTTTTTAAGTTATAGTTCTAGGCTTAGATCTAGGTGACAAGATCACGAGGGGGCAATTTTTTTCAAGTCAACAATTCAAGTAAGTAGGCCCCTTCAGAGTCTTCTCCCCTCTCATTCCCTTTTCCCAACCCTTTCTTTCTTAATTTAGGATTTTTATTTTAAAATTTACATTATTGCTATCCTTTCCCCCAAGGTTCAGGGCTATGTATGTGTTGGCTTTGCCCTCCAGCCATAAAACCCATCAATTTATTGTTTTTATTTTAATTGTCCCCTTTCCCCTAAAGCCAAGTAGAGAAACCTTGTAAGAGTGACTTCGTCAAGGGGGAAGCTCATATTATGATGCACCCTCTGCTAAGTAGAGAAACCTATTTGTGAGTCTCTCTCAGCTTTATCCCTTTTTTTTACTTTATTTTTATTTGTTTTTTTTCCTTTATTTATTTATTTTTTTTTTAATTTGGGTTGTTTATTTTAGTTATTTATTTTTTAATTTTAATTTTTGCGGGTTTTGCTTTAAATTTTGGATGACAATGGTTAGGACGTTATTTTTGGGACGAATTAGAATTAGATCACAACCATTAATCGTTCATTTTGATTATTAAAAGAAATAAAAATAAAGTGGTGCTTTGTTCAACCAGAGCTACCCCGATCCGACGCTTGGTTACATTTAAATCTCAAAAAGTTTTTGGCGCTTAGAAGTCCATGTTATTTTTCATTTTTTTGGTAAATGGGAGTGCTTTGTTTGCTTTTTTTTATAATTTTTTTTTTTTTTTATTGAGAAGAACAACTTGCAATAATAGGTATCGGAGGTCGCCATGCCTCACGATGATAAAGACATTTTACCAGAAAGACTGTGAATTGCCCCGAGCAACCCCCCTCCCAGAAGCTCCAAAAAGCAAAAAAAAAAAAAAAAAAAAAAAATAAAAAAGTTTTGTTCTATTCTTTTGTGCTTGTCTTACTTTAGTTGGGGGAAGTTTTTCTTAATGAGTTTTAAAGGGGAATACTAAGAATCGTTAGAAAGAAGAGATCCAACAAGTAGTGACCCTATACGCTTGCTCTTTTAAAAAACCCTTCAATATGGGAGACCAAAAAAAAAAACCCTTCACCTAAATCTCAAAGATAGGTTCTACCTCGCAGAAAAAACCAAACCCTTTCCCCGATAGTTCTACCACAAGCCGGGCAATAATTTTGAACTCAAATCAATACATCACTATGTTCCCCCACTTCCATGGGTTGCCCCCGAGGATGCATACCTATTTCTAAGGGAATTTGAAGAGGTATGTGTTCTAATTAAGATCCAAATTTTGATGATGTCAAGTTAGGTTTATCACTTTTGCATTGAAAGACCAAGCAAAAAGGGGGGATTTCCCCACAAATTCCATAACCTCTGGGAAACCAAGTTTGTTTTCCCTTAAGAAGTTTTTCCCAACTCACAAAACCAATAAGCTTAGAAGTGATATCCTTCTTTAGGCAAAGCCTAGTGAGTCATTTTCCAACTTATGGAGAGATTCAAGGATCTACCCAAGAATGCCCTCACCATGGCCTAGACCTATGGCATTTATGTCAAATAATTTATGAGGGTATTGATTACCCAACTAAACAAATGATAGAGTCTATGTGCCCCGAGGGATTCACATCCTTACGATAAAGGGAAAAAGGCAGGGAAAATTTTTTACTTGACTTACGACAAAACCCGTGAGGGGGAATCAACCCAAGAGAGTGAAAGAACCATAGGAGGAAAAGGATATTTGTGGATGGGATAGTAGCCAAGGAAGCCCATTTGGATAGCCTAATCAAGAGGATTGAGGCTATTGTTCCTAGAGAGCCATCATCACAATTTGGTTAAGATTTGTGCTTGGTGCCGCCCCCCGACATGTCATAGAAGAATGCCCTAACACCTGGGGCACTTCTAATGATAGTGTTAATGCCTTATACCGTAATAATCCATATAGTAACACATACAATCCAGATGGAGAAATCCCCCAAAATTTTCTCTTGGAATCGTGGAAACCCAAAGGGAGACCTTCCAATTTCTATAATCAAGGTCAACTCGACCCCAAAGGCCTCCCTTTGCACAACAATCTTTTTCTCAAAATACTTTTCCTAGGTCAAATGTAGGACCTCGCAGTTTTCCTAGGGCCCTCTTCTATCATCTTATCAAGAACCCCGGGTTTACCAACACCGGAGAGGCAAGTAGAATAAGTGACTTGGAAAAATATGGCCCTCCTCATGACAAGCCATCAAAATCTTACGAGAAACTTACCCAAGTTGTCTCAATTATGCGTGAGAGGAGAAGAACTTTCCCCACCAACCGAGCCAACCCCCAGGCATCATCACTCGTTATTTTACAAGGACCAACTAATGCACCATCGAATATAGTCAAGGTCGACTCAACAAGGGCCCTCTAACCAATGTAATGTTGTTTATGCCCTTAGGAGTGGTAAAGAGTACACAGAGCTGCTCCTAAATCTTCCCCATCTATTACTCCCGTTAACTTTCTTCGCTTGAGGACACAAATGTCCCTTCTTGTTCCGTGTCTGCCGATGAACCTAAAGATTTTTCTCAAACTAAAGATGATTTGGTTGGGGAAAACCCAAAAAATGATTTTTCCCGAACAGGCAAACCTACATCCTTATGTTCACCCCCGTCCCATTTCCTAATCGCTGGTAAAAAAAAAGAAGACCCCATGGACAAAATTTTAGAAGTCTTAAAAAGTAGGAAACACCCCTTTTGATGCCATACCCCAATCCCCCATGCAAAGGTACAAAGATTTGTGTACTCACAAACGATCACTAGGGGCCCAAAAAGGCGTTCGGTGTAACATTAGTTCCATAATTACTCATTTATAGACCAAGTATAAGGACCCGGAGCCCTACCATATCTTGTGTCATAGGCAACACCTATATTGAGCATGCCTTACTTGACCTTGGCGCAAGGGGAATTTTTTACCTTCCCATGTGTACAAGCAACTAGGATTGGGAGAATTGAAACCCAAATGAACTATTTTAAAGGGATAGGTCTTAAGATTCCAAAAGGGGATGGTTGAGGATGTCTTACTAAAGGGGGGAATTTATTTTCCCGTTGATTTCATTGTGTTAGATACTAAGCCCTTCTAAAACCAAGGATGAGATCCCAATAATTTAGGAAGACCATTTTTTGGCTCCCAAAGAATGCATTAATCAATTGCCGGAAGGGTTTTTAAGATTATTTTTTTAAAAACGTTGAGTTTAACATGTTTAGGATTGGCAAGCAACCAATGGAAGAAGAGATCAATATGCTTGAGGATTTTTGGATTTTTCCGATGATTTAGTTACCAATTTGATATTGATTTTGATTCGTAATTCCAAGAGTGTATGGATGAGTTGGATGATGATAGTGAAAATTTTTTCAAGTCTTGAGTCTTCACACATTTGTGGAGCCCTTAGGCCCCCTTTTCCCAATTCCATTCCCAAACCTTCCATATTTGAGCCCCTAAGCTAGATCTTAAGGAGTTGCCATCTAATTTGAGATATGCTTTCCTAGGGCTCCCGCATTTTCCGTAATAATTTCTTCAAATTTGATTTTAGCCGGAAGAGGAGTTACTTAAAGTGTTAAAAGATAATAAGGAAGCCCTAGGTTGACCATGGCTGATATCAAGGGTATAACCCCTTCATTGTGCAACATCATATACATCTTATGGAGGATTCCAAACCATCCACGAACCCCCCAAAGAAGAGCAAACCCCAAAAGGATGATGGAACCCTTTAAGAAAGAGATCCTAAAGTGCTTGGTTTATGGAATAATTTATCCTATTTCCAAACCAATGGGTAACCCCACCAAGTGCCTAAGAAGCCCGGTGACCGAGTTCCTAATGCCAAAATGAGTTGATCCCACCCTGTCCAAACAGATGGCAGGTGATAGACTAAAGTTAAATGGGGAAACCCTGGAAGGACATTTCCCCATTGCCATTCATTGACCGATGTTAGAGAGGTTAAGGAATGAATACTATTGCTTTTTGATGGATATTCGCTATAACCAAATCCCAATTGCTTTAGAGGACCAAAAAAGACCATTTTTACATGCCCATATGGAACATTTTTAAAAGGGATCCCCTTTGGTTTTTTTAATGCCCTCCCACGCTCCAACGATGCATGATGAGCTTTTTTTCCCGAATGGTGAAAAATTTTTAGAAGTATTTATGGATGACTTTTCAATTCAGGGGAATTCCTATTCAATGTCTTCATCATCTTTCCTAGTTTTAAAAAGGGTGCATATCTAAGAATTTGGTTTTGAATTGGGAGAAACCATTTTAGGGTTTAAAATTTTTGTTTTAGGTGTAATATCCAAGGAGGAATTAAGGTAGATAGAGCCAAAGTGGATTTAATTGATAATTTCCACCCCCCAATTAAAGGATGTTCGGTCTTTTCTGGGCAGGGTGCTTTTTAAAGGTTTATTAAGAACTTTAGTCATTAGCCCGACCTCTCACCTCATTACTTGCAAAGATCAAACTTTTGTTTTTTCCCAAAGGGGCCTAGAATCCTTCAACAATTTAAGAAGGAGTTGCCCAATGCACCCATTGTTAAACCCAAATTTTGGGACAACCCTTTTTGAATTGATGTGTGATGTTCGATTTTGCCATAGGACCCTTTTAGGTCAAAGGATTAATAAGTTCCCCACCATTTACATGCTAGGGACCAAAAGATGCAAACTCAATATACAACCATTAAAAAAGAATTTTAGTTTGTTTTGCATTAGAAAATTTCGGTCTTACTTATTTGGGTTTCACATGGGTGGTGTATCCGATCATTCCCTCGATACCTATTTTAAGAAGGATGCCAAAGCCCGCCCATTAGGTGGGTTTTATTTTTGCAAGAGTTTGATTTAGAAATTGGGGATAAGAAAGGAGTTGAAAACCTAGTTGCCCCATTTACCCCGGCCCCCAATTTCCCTTTGACTTGATTCTCCCAACGAACTTCCGATGAACAATTATTTGCAATGCCCAAAAGGAAACCCATGGTTTGCGACATTGTCAACTTTTAGTTTGGTGACCCCGGATCAGGTCCACTCAAGATAAGTATAGGTTTCTTTCCAAGTTAAACACTTTTTCCCGGATGATCCTTATTTGTTTAAGATATGTCCGATCAGATTATCCGACGATGTGTTCCCGATCATGAGCAACATTCCATTCTCTCTTTTGTCATGATCATGCATGTGGTGGACACTTTTGGGCCTAAGAAGACTGCCGAAAGGTTCTCCAATGCGGATTTCATTGGCCCACTCTTTTAGAGATGCTTTTGATTTTTGCAAGGCTTGCCCTTCTCCCCCGTTTTTTGGCAGATCAAAAAAAAGGGAACATGATGCCCTCAACCCTATTTTGGTAGTTGAGATCTTTGATGTTTGGGGCATCGATTTTATGGGACCATTCCTAATTCCTTTGGGAATTTGTACATACTTTGGCCGTTGATTATGTTTCTAAATGGATAGAGGCCATCCCTGTAAATCTAATGACCAAAAGTGGGGGTTTTCCCCAAAGAGAACATTTTTTCCGTTTTGGTGCACCACCAATAATTAGTGATAGGGGTACTCTTTTTTGTCCCCCGACCTTTTGAGGCCTTAATAAAAAAGTAGGGGATCACCCATAAGTTATCTCCCCCTTACCCCCCCCAAACTAGTGGCCAAGTGGAGGTGTCTAATAGGCATCAAACAAATTTTGGGAAAAAATTTTAACCCCAACGAAAGATTGGTCCCTTAGGCTCATTGATGCCTTGGGGCCCATGGGTTTGCATTCAAGCCCTGACCTTGGGGGGCCTCCCACCGCTTGGTGTATGGAAAAGCTTGTCACTTACCATTGAGTTGGAGCATAAGGCCTTTTGGGCCATTAAGAAGCTTAATTTTGATTTGTCGATGGGAATTATCGGGGGCTCCAACTATCTGAGTTGGAGGAACTTAGGAATGATGCCTATAAAATTCTAGAATTTAAAAGGGAAAAAGACCAAAGCTTTCCATGATAAACACATTCCGTAAATCTTTTGCAATTGGTGATAAGGTCTTATTGTACAACCCCGATTGCATTTTTCCCCCCGGTAAACTTAGATCCCGGGGATGGCCCATTTATTGTCCATAATGTATATCCTCATGGGGCGGAAGATTTTGAATCCAGAACAGGGAAATTTTCGGGTTAATGGTCCTTGAAACCGCTCCCCGATTTTCCCCACTATTAGTAGTGAAGAGGTCAGGGGTCTCCATGAACCTCTTTACACTGATGACTAACTGTTATTCAGGTATGACCCCCTTGCATTGTCTTTGCTTTTAATTTTTTCCATGCATTGAGGACATTGCATGACTTAAGTGTGGGGGAGGGAAACCAGTTTTTATTTATTTATTTATTTATTTATTTATTATTTTTTTTTCACTTTGTTCTGTTTGTTTTTTTTTTTTTTTTGGTTGCTAAGGATGAAGTCCTACTTTGGATTTTGGCTAATGATCATACCATTGGTTGCTTGATGTATGAAAATAAAATTTTGATTAATTAACCCTTTTTGAAATATAAAAACCTTGTTGAGAAGAAAGAAACAAGCATGTGTCTTGAGATGGGACTTTCTTTTGAAAAATAAGAGCCCCCGTTTTATGGTGATGGACCATATGTAAGCCCGGGGGTTTTCCCACTTTTGATTTGGAGTTGAGCCCTTTTTTTTAATTTGGCATGGGTTGATAAATGCACAATTTTAAATGAGATGAGAAATGTGGTATAAAGAAGAATAAGAGTTGATTCCTTTGGAACTGGGCGGGCATTGCCCTCGGAAGCGTGGTATCTTGATCAAATTCCTTGGGAGGAAATTAAGTAACTCAGCACCCCCTTTTTGGACATATGCAAAAAAGCTACATAGTAATTTGGTGGGGGTTTGCTCCACCATGTCATTCGGGCCAAAAGTAGTGGAGTAGAATAGAGTTTATTATTCAAAAAAAAAAAAAAAAAAAAGGGCAAATGTCATTATTGTTTGGTAACATGTTTGGTTAAAAACACTCCAACGCCTTTAGTCTTTGGGTTTCCCCCATTTCTTCACAAGTGGTTTTGCCTTAAGATAAGGATGTTTTGGAAGAGACAGGTGAGTTCCAAATTAAGAAATATGCTAGTCCCCGGAATTGATAAAGGGTAAAAAAAGTTCAAGTGGGGGGGGCCTTGTAAGAGAAATTATCTTTGTTTCGGATCGGTATGAGCCTTACCTTTAGCCAAAGTTGGGATTTGTTTATTCAATTTTGGGTGTATTTTCCCCGCAAACCACCCACGAGACAAACTATTCACAAAGGGGTTTTAAAAAGGCTTGTTGCACATGCTAAAACGTGATTCCAAAATGAGTTGGGTTTTTTTTTTTTATCTTTTTTTTTTCCTTTTGTTTTGCTCGAGGACTAGCAAAGTCTAAGTGTGGGGAATTTGAGGCACATTTATGTGTGAAATCTAGGAAAAAACATGCATTTTAATATTTAGAATGGAGCTACCTTGGTTTTATTTTTTTTTGGGGGGGTTTTTTATTTTTAAAAAGGGCCCTTTAAGGACTATCGGTTATATCAAAAATTTTTTAACAAAAGAGGTCCTTTTTTTTTCCAAAGGGGAAAAAAAATTTTTGCAAGATGGACGGTTCAATTAAAAGTACACATTCGGGTCACCGAAAATGATTATTTTTTTGGGTAAAAAAAAGAATAATGGATCGTTTTTAAAAGAGATGCGAACCCTTTGCAATTGCCCCAGGGTACAAGGAATACCCCAAATGCCAACAAGGATCGATGGCCCCATCTTTAAGTGATTAAAGATTTTTTTTGGGAACAAAACTACCTAGCTTAGTTGGTGAGCTAGGGTGTACAAAATTTTTCCCCCCCGAGGTCTCAAGTTCAATCTCATGGTTGTTTTTTAGAGAATTTTTTGAAGATTTCCCCTCACTTAAAGCACTAAGGGCATGGAGGATTTACATCAAATTAGAAGCAAGAAAAATGGGGGGAAGAAAAAAAGAAAAAAAAAAAAAAAAGCAAAATGGGGAAGAAAGAAGAAAAAAATAAAATTTTGAAGCAAGCAAAATGGGGAAAAACAAGAAAAAAAAAAAAAAAAGGAAAGAAAAAAAAGAAGGGGGGAAAAAAGGGGGAAAAAATTTTCCAAATCTTTCTCCCTCCACATTATCACCAAAGATTGTCCAAATCAACAAAAGGAAAAAAAATCTTTCCTGGAGAGAGAAAAAGAAAAAAAAAAAAAAATAAATTAAAAAAAAAAGGGGAAAAAAAGAAAAAAAATTTTAGGAAATTTTTCAAAATTTATTTCTTTTCTCCCTCCATCTTAGCACTTTTGGACTCAAAAGATCTCACAATCAATTGTGGGTTTCTCTTTTGGAAAGAGAAATTGTTACCCTCCTCCTTTCCCCTATAAATACAACTCATGTAAGAGGGGAAAAAATTCATTCTTCTTCTATTTTTTTTTGTTGCTCTTTTCCCCCCTCTCTCCTTTTTTGGTTTTTTGTTCTTTCTATTTTTGCTTTAATCATTTTTGTAATAGTTTTTTTTTTGTCAATTAATGCAAGACTTTTTATTTTTATTCAGTTTTTTATGTTTATGATTTATGCAATTGAGTTGTAATTTTTTTTGTTATAGTTCTAGGCTTAGATCTAGGTGACAAGATCACGATGGAGCAATTTTTTTCAAGTCAAACATTGATTTAAGTGGCCCCCGAGTCTTCCCCCCTCTCTTTCCCCTCTT
>JAJSZK010000064.1:0-25260 GCA_022985045.1 Macadamia tetraphylla | reverse complement strand
AAAATGGGAAAAAATAAAAAATAACACTTGTTCGCCTTAAGGCGGGCGCCTTCTCGCCTAATCGCTTAGACAACCCTCCACCGCCTTGGTTCGCCTTGCGCCGTGGCAACTATGATTAGGATCATCTTAAGCTAGTTGATCTAGTAATGAAACCATAGATTTGTGTCACCGAAACAAATGAGCAAACAAAAACCATGGAAGAGTGCTCTATCATCCAAATCCCTATCACAGCATCAGCTTCACTATCTTTAACATGCCAAACCGTTTCAGTCTTACCCCGTGAACACTGAACATTGTTCTCTATTAGTTTCCAAATAATAGTTTTCTTTAGTCAGAAGAAGATATCTTGAAGAAGCATCAAAACATAACAATATTGTGTAACAATCACAAACATATGGTGTCACCTCATCTAAAGTAGCAAATATATTATAGGCCTTTAGTTCAAGAAGACATGGGCGACATTATGTCATTATCTCAATAAAGTTCAAACTTTAATTTTCCATTTCTACTTTCGTTTTCTATTCTTGTAATTAGTAGTAATCCAATTTGAAGGTCAGTGATGTAGAAACAAATCAAAAGTAGATGATGTGCATTTATTATGTTATTATCTCAAGTATACAAAATATAGTCAAAAGGGAATCATAACAAAAGAGGAAAAGAAACAACAATTTGCTAAACAAAACTGCGGCATTAGAACAGGAAAGCTAACAAAAGAAAAAAAACCATTTTCTTCACCATATCTATCATGCTTTTGAAATGCCGTCAAGATTTTGACTAGTGGATGTTGGATCAAGTCTAGACACTTTCCGACTAATTTCATGTTTCACGTGCAGATATACAACTCCCAATTGTCTAAAAATAACTACATGTTTCTACTAAAAGGGGCTATTTTGGGGGTAGAAATTATTCAATTATGTCAGCTATCTAAGGTGGGACTTTAAATTGACTCTTCTTTTTTTCTGAATTTTGAGAATGAATGATAATGATGTACAATTCATCCTTGGAAAGAAAGAATGTGATTGATCTTACAGTACTAATGATTTCAAACTCTCCTGTATACCTAATGTGAAACCTGCATAAAGCATGAGAAGTTCATTTCTCATCATCATAGTTCTGGCCTCATGAAAAATTCATTAAATCTAAAAACAGTATAATAAATCTAGAATGTTAGTGGTAATATATAATTTTTTTTTCTCTCAAAAATACCGATTTGATAGATGGGGATGGCATAAATATTGATATTTTGTTCTCCACAGACAAGGGTAGAGATGTTGTCTAAGATGAAATCATCAAAATGTAATGGTGAGGTTTTGATCAAATTTTCAGTTTCTTCCTACTTTGACGATGCTAGACGTCATGTAATTCCTCCTTCCAAACATTTCATCATAGTAGGTCAATCATGGATGGACAAACGGAATGTTGTCCTTGGTCATGTTAAGTGTCAAGTGTTGTGGGGAGTATGTCTTGTATTTCTTAGCTATTGTTATGGATAGGATTCAGTCTCCCATTCAAGTTGTATTTATTTTCATCTTAATATAATATATAATAGGCTGGACAATAGGAGGTGAAAATCTCTCTATCGCACAACACTCTTCTACCCTCTCCTTCCATTCTGTTTTCCTCTCATGTTCACTCAATAAAGAAGGTGGGAGGTGACATAGAGGATGATGTTTCACAGAGGATCAAGGTGAGATAGATGAAGTGGAGAGGTGCGGTGCATCCAGGGTGTTGATTGACAGATTCCTTTAAATTTTTAAGGAAAGTTCTATAGGACAATCGTTAAATCGGCTATAATGTACGGATGTAATGATAGGCGTTAAGAAGTCCCATATCAATAAGCTTTGTGTAGAAAGATGAGGATGTTGAGATGGATGGGCGGGAAAACTATGAAGGATGTAAGGAATGATCATATTAGGGCTGATTTGGGAGTTAACCCGATTCATGATAAGCTCTGAGAAAGCCATTTGAAGTGCTATAACCATGCTCAATGGGGGCCTAGGGATGCCCCAGTAAGGAGGAGTGATGAAGTAATCTGATTCAGATTAAAGGAGCTAAAAGAGATAGGAGGCAGGCAAAAAATGTCCAGAGGAGAAGTAATGAGGAAAGACATGCATAGTTTAGATCTTGTCCCAAGTATGGCTGTAAATATATCCGATTGGAGAGCCATAATTTATGTAGCCGACCCCATTTAGGTGGGCATAACCAATTATTACATCTTCTTTCCTTTTGCTGCCTCTGATTGGATTTGGAACCATTTAGTTAACCCCATTTTGTTGGGATAAGGCTGAGTAGTAGTTTTGTTGGCCACACTAGTATGTGTGGTGTATCGGCTATAATGTACGGGATAAGGCTGAGTACATAGTTTTTAAGGCGATAAGGCGACGAGGGTCTTTCGGAGCGCCTTAGCGATAAGGCGGGCATAAAACGTCGCCTTATTGACTAAAGCGTTCTTGTGTAATATTTTTATAAAACCAATCTATTTGGCTCAAATCCTAGTTAAATCCTATTACTCATATGTTAAATAAATATTAAAGGTTCATATTCATACCAATGTAAGATATTCATCAAGAAAACAAATCAATAAAGTGAATAAACTAAGTTCATCTTCATCAATCGTCAATCATCAATCATCATAACATATTAACATATAATATAAATACATAATTATGAAAAAAAATTATAAATATAAAGAAAAGAAGACATAAAAAATACAAGTATTTATTATACTTACCTCTATGATACCAAAATGAGTGCCTAAGCCCTAAGGTCATCCACTATATTTTTACTCCTGTCAAGAAAGAATGAAGTTCACTGCTGCTGGAGCAAACTCACCGCTGCCGGAGCAAAATGGTCGCCTAGATTAGTGGTTCTTCCTTGTTCCTGGATTCCTTTTCAAAGCCCTTTCTTAAAACCCTTAACAAAATCCAAACCCTGTTTGTGAATCATGTTTTTGTTTTATTTGTTTTGGTTATTTTTGGTGGAGTAAAACTGATCCCATACATATCAAGTGTTAACAAAATCATACACCTACCAATAAAAAATCTATATTTGGAATCTTCATCAAGTAATTTTTAAATGTGTTTAAAAAAAAAAACCCATAAGGAGCCACTTCACGTAAGGCGGAGCACTGCCTTACCATCTCTAGACCGCATCAGTGCCAAGGCGCTGGTAAGGTGCTTAAAAACTATGGCTGAGTAGTAGTTTAATTCTTCAAGTTTTATTGGGGTCTAAAGGGGTGCACTAAAACAAATATTTTAATTAATGGGGGACCGATTAAAGATTAGTATTTATCTAATAGTGGTCGTTATAGGGATCTTGTGGGCCCCATTCCTTAGTTGTCATAGATAAATCTGAAAGAGTCCTATTAAATATAATTTCTGTTTGGGAGTCTTAGTAGTTTAACAAGATTCATCTATGAATACTAAAAGTAGTTTCTAAGTTTGTTTAATTATTTAATGTTTAAATAAATCACATGCCTCCCTTAGTTATGGAATAAAATACAGAAAATGGGTTTGAATTCGAATTGTATAGCCAAGAAGTCTTCCTTTATTCTCTCTTTCCACTCTTCAGTGATTGTTCATGGGTAATGTTCACAATCCCAGAAAACCCCCTATCTGTTCTCTCTCCTGCTTGTTTTCTTGCCCCAATACTTGCTACTAAAATCAGCAAATTAGCGAGCCTGTTTCAACCCTGTTTCAGGGAAAGATTTAGATTTGGGCCTACGGAACAGCCGATCTGATGTCTAATACCATGACTGGAAACTAGGATTGGCTGGCTGCATCACATATATTCAAACATGTACACAAAGGCACAACAAAGTAGGGGAATTCATTGTGGACTTACTATCCCCACCTTCGGTTAGAATCTGAATAATACTTAATATGAAGTGTGACTCTACCAAAATCCAAAATAATAACCCCATTAATATCCAGAATGGTTATGGTCTCCAAGACTGTCCCCACCCAAAAAAAAAAGTTTCCAAACAACGAGGCAGTAACAGTATAATAACATCATTTTCAGAAGAAAAATATCTTTTCAAGACTTGCAATTTCCTTTGACTTTAAGGCCTTGCAGGCGTACCTGAGCTATGACAATGATAAGCAATGAATGTAGCTACACTTGATCTCAGGAACACCCAATACCTTGTAGGTGTCTTTTTCCTATCAATCAGCCTCAGCCACCCTCTCTTCACTCTCTATTGTTTTAACACTCTTCAACCATGGAACTAGGGGTGTCAACCGGTCGGGCCGGTCTGGTTTCGGTCGGGCTTAATCGGGCTTGAAGACTTTCAAAGGTTACACGTGTCCGCCCATTTAACTAATCGGGCTTAGTTATTAGGGCATGGTACACTTTATATTCGTCGGTCGGTCTCGGCTATAATCGGCTACCTTAATCGGGCTTTAGTTAGGCCTTAACCAGCTACGGACATGTTTAATGTTAAACGGCTTTAACCGATTTTTAAACGGCCCTCTTTAAAATGTGCTCTTATATTCCGGCCCACTCATGCAAGCCCAAAAAAATGACAATAAATCAATAAATGATACAAAATATAACCATTATTTAAAATGTGAACATGTCTTTTACTTTTTAGTTTTTATTCTTTAATTTATGGGGTAAAATAGGTATTCTACAATCATTAAAGGGTCGGGCCAAGTCGGTGCACAATAGGCCGGTCTCGGTCGGGCGTTATTCGGTCGGTCTCGCGGCGCCGACGGTCCAAGTAGCAAACCGAGACCGACCATTTATAACGGGGGCTCAAGCCCGACACATTTAATAAACGGTCCGGGCCAGGCCGGTCTATAAACGGTCGGTCCCGATCGGTTTAGTCGGGTCGGGCCACGAATTGACACCCCTACATGGAACCATCAACGTGTCACTGTTGTGCTTTCTCTCTCTACCTTTACATATTATATATATATATATCTAGAGAGAGAAAGAGAGGGGATACCACCACGACTGCAGGACTCAGCGGCCGTACATCTTCTTCTGGCTTAGCTCGTGGGCATTAGATCCAGAAGACTTTCAACAACATTAAGTTTATAATCCTTTGTGGCTTCGTTACTATTCTTGTCCTTCATGCCACCATTAGCGTCGGAAATCTCGCTGACTATGCCGAGGATGAGGGCAAGACTAGAAACTCATTGAGGTACCAACTGATTGTGATACCGCTTCAGTCTTGTAGCCCCACCTCCCATGATCTTCTTCCCACATTAACTGCATTGTGACTTTGTTTTTTCCTTACCAATGGGTACGCTAATGCCGCCATGCCAAGTCTCCTCCCTGATCAGTCATTATGCAACCTTCTTACATTGTTGCAACAAGAATGCACACAGTATTGAGCTCTACATCAGTTAAGACTTCTAAAACAAGAAGAAGTTATTACTTAATTTTTCTATAAGTCCTATATATTTTCCTAATTAAAGCTAGTTTTTATTATATTTTAATATTGATATACCTAATTTAAAAAAAAATTAATTAAGGAACAATGTAATCATAATCACAATCAGTTGAAAAAAAATCGACAATAAAAGGGCGCACGTGCATGAGGCTCCGATGTGCAGGTCGGGGTAAGAACTCGAAATCAACAATATTTCCACAAATTTTCATGATTTTCAACTAAACCAGAATATTTTCCCCTGTTTTTTAACATTTTGAATCATAGATCAGCCAGCAATGTCTAACATATAAAAAAACTTGAAGGCCACCTATTATTTACAAAAAATTAGCTTCAAGAAAATCAAATTTTCAAACAAAAAAATTAATTGAAAATATAAAATTAAATAATCTGGTCCAAAAGCTTGTGATTACCCACTAGGTTTCCCAGTCATTCAATACACCACATTGGCAGCTATGACCCTTCAATTAACTTTCCTGCAAACTTCCTCAATGATTTAGACAGGAGATTTTATTCATGTTAGGAATCTTCCTAAATCCCATTCTACCTTCACTTCCAAGCTTGCAAAATTTCTCCAACTCCACAAGTGGTTAGTTTGATGAATTAAACCTTCAAGTTGAACCAGTCCCATTGTAGATGTTACAACCTATTAAAAAGATTGATGGGACCGTAAAAGGAAAAGAAATAACTTGGAACACTTGCTAGAGCAGATTTGATTATAGTAAGCTTTCCCTTTTGGAAGAGAGTTTCTAACAATGTAAAAAGCATTTTATCCGTTTATCGATATAACCAAACAGGAAGTCCCAAAGTGAATCAAGGTAGCTATTAAATCCTACAATAAAAGCGGTAGAGAAGTGTTTATATTCCAAACATCTATAATGGTTATGACTTCACTTCTAGAATAGCCTATTTGAAGCACAAAATTTGCTTCGAACATCTTAACAAAGTACCAAGCAGCCATAATTGGCAGTAAAGACCCAAGAAAATTAAGTGCATCATTCACTAATTGAAGAAGAGTTATGAGACTTTCCAAGTTTGGAATGGAAGAACCTCAATCTTTACCACCTTCCTCAATGTCAAAGACTACTAATGATAGGGGAGTGCCCTATAATGTTTCATGTCTTTAGTCAGCGTAGTAGTCTTTAGCAAGGAAGTGATGTGGGCCTATATCCCGTGGTCCCAGGATCAAAACCGGCTCTAATACCTGTAGCAAGAGAGAAACCCGCAACTGCACCTTACATAGCTTGAACAAGAGAAGGGCGGAAAGATAGAATGACGAAGAATGAGAATTCCAACATATCACAATAGGATTCAGCTACTTCCTATCGTGGTCACATCTAATCTTTATAGCCAAAGATAATAGACTCTCAGTAGCAGACCTAATAAGAGTATATGTCTAATTACAAGTAAAGTTGACATCTGAAATAAAGGAAAGAAACTAACACAATTAAACACTACAACCACAGCTAAGACATAAAGCACGATAGGGACACTCCCTTATCGTGAGTAGTCTTTAACACTCAGCTTTTGCAAGCATTCTACTTGAGGCTTTGATAATTAAGTCGAACAAAAGGGGAGTTACGGATCCCATCTGGCAAACCTCTCGTGCAACCAAAAGTTGCTGGTGTAGGACAGAATTCCAGAATTATATAGGGATCTTTGGAGGAGATTTGGGTATATGAAAAGGGCAGTGATGTGGATCAGAGTAGAGCTGTGGCCACATCAATGGAATTTTACAAGGCCCCAACCCTAGCAACGAAGTTACAAAGGAACTGTAACACCTAGCGGTTTTCTGAAATTTTATTAATCAAAATGAAACTAAAAATGTCAATGAACAGCAAAGACCTTCTCCATGATGGCATTCTGCACTTCATAATTGGAGACAGATCCAATGTCCATGTTACCCTCCACCTTAATTGCATATTGCAAATTACGATCAAGTTTACTGATTAATTGTTGGAGATGAAAAGACATCAGTACTTAATAAAACATCAAAGCTTGACAACAGAAACAGATAACACATTTTCCATGATAGCATTCACCACTTCATCACAAGTGGAGACAGATCCAATGTCCATATGTACTACCACCTTTATTGCATATTGCAATTCACGATGAAGGTAATTGATTAATTTCTGAGGACGGAAAGGTGTTCACTGATGTCAATCAAGCTACTTAGCGAATTTTGTGAAAGTCATCATACACTTCCACACATATGGAAATGAATAAAGGAAGACAAATCACCTCATATGCAGATGGATCAAGTCGAAACTTAGTCGGAAGATCAGATCTAATAACACCACTTTCAAGGCATTTCACATGACCACCTATGTACATCTCACTCTCCAAAAGGTGGTTGTTATAGAACTTCTCCGGATCATCTTGGTACTTATTAGCACAGATAACATTTTCCTTCTATGCCGGTGAATATTACAAAATGAAAGTTGCACACTAGATCAAGCTCCATAGTTGTCAATGCGCATCCAGGCAGCTCAGCCTGGACTGGTGCCTTGGTCTCCTAGGCGTCGCCTTGATTTTCTACCAATCTCCATAGCCTTGGGTCGCCTTACACCTTGACAACTATGTCAAGCTCAACAATAATGTTTGAGGTGATCTCATAATGGTTCATTAAGAAGCACCAAAATTATACCGTGATTGCTAAAGGAGCCGAAAATTTTGCAAAACCAGCTCAAGCAAGAAAAGTTTCAATGACTTGCAATGGAGAATTCCAGTAACCCACCTGGACCATATGGAGCATTTCACAAAGAGTTCCACTTCCTTTTCGTAAAACCTTGTCAAGCAACATAGGAATTATAGTCGCAAGAGAGAAAAATGAAATGATGAACATAGGTCATATACATGTAATAAATTGCAACAACATCTGATACTGAATAAAAAGACATGGTCTGAAATGTAATTATTGAAACGAGAAAGAAATCAAACTGAGAAACGTTATTGTCAAACTAATGAAAGGAAAAAAAAAAAAAAGATTAACAAATAATTAGAACACAAATTCAGAGATACCTAATGGGGGTATCAGATAATAAATCCCATAGCATAGCTTCTGGTATATATAATTGAAAAAGAAAATCACAAAAGTGTATGATAAACAATATCATAGAGTAGAAGAGGCAAGGTGTAACCCAAGCCAACCCCAATCAACTTTGCACAGACTTGAGCATGGAATTTTCATAATAGAGCTAAGCTCAGCCCTATCCTAATAATTGTAACCCAATGAAATTAGGGCCATGTGTATTAATGCTACAAACTATAATATAACTAATGTTAGAATATGGGTTAAGTGTGCTATAGGGGCACAATAGGACTTTCCCCCTCCACCGACCCTATTAGAGTGGGGAGGTTGGATGGGGGGTATACTTGTAGTTGGGTTATGACTTGTACTCCTATTATGACTCTATTTTGCTTATTATAAATAAAGTGCTTGTGTGATCAATTAGATTACTCAAACATTCTCCCCATTCATGCTGTTAACATGGTATCGAGCTAATTTTTCGATCTAGGTATTCAACCTCCTTCTTCTCATCTCCCCATAATCACAAGCCCCATCTTCTCCCACCTTTGCCTTCCTAATTAGCTATAAGCAGCACTAATGAAGTGATTCATATGAATCTAGTTGTTGTCCTACACATCACCTCAATGTTTTAAACAAAGAAAAAAAACCTTGAAAATTAGGGTTTTTACCTATCTGCGATTTTTTAGTCTTATTCTCCTTTGGGATTTGGTTTTTCCTTTTAGTCATTTGACATAACAAGAAGCAGAATGTGGTGGATATATTTAGTCTTGAAGCAGAGTTTCATGCAATAACACAAGGGACTTGTGAGTTTTTGTGGTTATGCACACTCTTAGATGATATTGGTGTGCATGTTCGTCTTCCTATGATCCTCTATTGTGATAACAAAGCTACTATCAGTATTGCCCATAATCTAGTATAGCATGACCGTACCAAACATGTAGAGATTGACAAACACTTAATCAAAGAGAAGTTGAATGCTGGCATGACTTATGTTTCCCTTTGTGAAGTTTCAAGATCAATTAGTTGATATATTCACTAAGGGTTTAGCAAGGAAGATATTTCATTCTTGTTTAGTTAAGTTGGGCATGTGTGATATGTATGGACAACTTAAGGGAGAGTGTTAGAATATGGGTTATGTGTGCCGCAGAGGCACAATAGGACTTTTCCCCCTCCACCAACCCTATTTAGAGTGGGGCGGCTGGATGGGGGTATACTTGTAACTAGGTCATGACTTGTACTTTTGTTATGACTCTATTTTACTTATTATAAATAAGGGCTTGTGTAATCAGTTATATCACTCAAGCATTCTCCCCATTCATGTTGTTAACAGATAATATACACTAGTGTATATAAAAGTTGATATATGCAGATAGTTGCATATGCATTAATTTTTTAGAGGAAAAGAAATATATTTTTAGAAGGGTTTGAAGGCAATATCTCCCACGTGCTAAACACTAATATTACTTGGGACACTTCGAATTAAGAGCCATAATTATGTAAGCTATTCATAATGCAAGAAATAGAATCTTCATCACACCCAAGTTGAATGCTTTTGTTGTGTCCAAGTAATAAAGTAACAAGGTCATCCACAAGAGCTGAATGGCGTAGATGTCCCACCCACTAATAAGATATATCAGCTTTCTTCGAATGCTCAGAAATCACCACAAAAGGCAAGGAAGGATGACCATAACCCAAGGATTATAACTACTTCATCAGTACAAGA
This sequence comes from Macadamia tetraphylla, assembly GCA_022985045.1. Classification (NCBI taxonomy): domain Eukaryota; kingdom Viridiplantae; phylum Streptophyta; class Magnoliopsida; order Proteales; family Proteaceae; genus Macadamia; species Macadamia tetraphylla. Next base: position 15,108 of record JAJSZK010000064.1, on the reverse strand, counting down.
ACATAAAATGGGTAACCACTTTTCAATATTAAAATTGTTTTCAATTTAATCAACCTTCTGTGAATTCAACCAAAATTTGTTTCATAACCCACATGTCACATCAACTGATGTGTCAAGCTGAACAAAACAAAAACATTTAACTACACGAATATGTTAACCTCACAGATTCTGAGTATCAGTCAAATCACATCTAAAAATAATAATTTTTCCCCTTTTAATTCCCCTTATTTATGAGTTTCCCGACAGCCACAATTCTATATAATGTATTCAGACAGGACAGTTAGTGACCTGCAAGGTCGTTTCAGTGAGGTTAACAAAACCGTAAAGCTACTCCCAGGTATGGTTCCAAAAGTCGGATTGGATAGGTCAATATTGGCTGGATCGGATCGATTTTGTCCTTGACTGATCCCTGATCCTGAGTCTTGACCAATTGGATCCGAATATACAGATACTGCCCCACAATAAAACGTAATAAAATTTATTTAAAATCATAGGTAAATCTGTCCAATACTCCGATCCTAGCCTGATTGGTATCGGCGTTGATCGATCTCGAGACTGATCCGAGATTTAGAAACTTGTACCTAGGACAGCTCAACAAACGATTCACCAAAAAAAAGAGTGAGATTGTTATATCAAAGTATAATGATATTATATAATAAATGTAAGACTCCACCACTTCTTAATGCAAGGAAAATGGAACCTGTGAAAATGCTACAATACTGGTTGCCAAATTAGTTATCCTCCATCTATTGTCCACATAAATTTTCATTGGCATTTGCATAAATCAATAAGGTTGGTTAGAATCTTATTTGATTAGAACTCCATACAAGACAAACATATAAGTATAGCTAGATATGATGTTAAAGGTGTTAGAAGGCTGTCATGAGAGGAGAAGGAAGGAGGAGTCTTACTAGGACTGATGTCCTACTAGTAATAGACTGATTAAACTACTAAGTTTTATTATCATGAGCTGACACATAATTAACCTAGAAAAATTAGAGACCTATTTTATATTGGAAGAATTATAGGCAGTTCGTGTTTCCATAGTATTTTAAATGAACAATAAACACAAAGATATCCAAATGAGAAATGGACATAAAAAAACAAACTGATGAAATCTGAGAACAAAGGTGAAATGCAAGCGTGCTCAGGCAGACATGTTTACTTAGGTGAAAAATCAAATGTCCTAATAAAATGGATAAGCATTTAATGAATTAACTTTTGAGTTATAGCTTTACTCAGCTAAAACACAACCAACACTCTAAAAGTCTAATGATACTCACTGTTTCTATGGGGCATGAAACATATCCAATAGGTATATATGATTATCCATTAAAACTTCAGATTATGTCACCTGAGAAAGAATAAATATGGAAAATCAGTTTCATGGGAATAGGAAGCATGTAATAATCATAATGAAACCATGAAAGCTACATCCAAAATAAAAAATGACCGGTTCATGAAACAAATTAAAATAAAAATTTCTCAAATATCCTCTTTATTTTCTTCACCAAGTAAGTAACTTTAAGGAAAAGGAAAGGCTGGAACTACCTTTCTTTAGCAAATGAAAAACTTATATTCAGTTTTCTTATAAGACTGCAAGTAAAAAAAAAAACATTAAAAAAAAAGCAACCCAGTGCAATAGGCTCCCGCTATTGTGATAAATTTCAAGGACAAAATGATAACAAACGAGATAATAATAAGAACAAGAAGGAAAAATAACATCATTAAAGAAATACATGAAACTTCAAGATCAACATTGTCACTATTACAAAGGTTTTCATTTCCATGAGTTTGCATCAGGCAATGATCATTAATGAAATTAGGTCACATCTGTTGAGATCAACCAAAAAATTATATTCACTCGTTTCATTCATGTAAAGAAGATTAAACTGCATCATTATACAAATTATATTTTAAGAGGGACCAAGTATGAGCGATAATAAAAGGACATCGGGAATATCTAATGTAATACTATTATGCTTTACCTCTTCACCACTATGGCTGGTTAAGACAAAGTCCCTCATCAAGTTCACAGGCATCCCAACCTGATTTGAAGAGTGGGCAAGAAATAATACATACACATGCACACACAACACAGAATTAGCAATAAGAAAATGAACACATAATATATCCAAATTCCACAAAATTTAGTGTAAATATATAATACGCATTGTTAACATGAGAATACTGAGATGGATTAGTGCCGAGTCTAAGGATGTGATAGAATCAGAAATAAATGTAGTCAAGGAAATTTAATCATTATAAGTGATGAAAAAGGGAAAGTGAGAGATGGTTCAGCCATGTGCAAATAAGACCAATGAGTGCAACAGCAAGAGGTGGCATAGTACAAGTTGGAGGAGTTAGTAGGCACCCAAAATGTCTTGGATTGAAGTGGTGATAAAGACAAATGATAATGAGTAACGAATATTAACCTAATCAAGGTTGAATGGTGAATTTTGCGCCAACCCCATGTAGAAGAGATAAGCTCATTGAGTTCGTTAGCACATGATCCCAAATAAATGGACGAAAAACTGAATAGAAACGTAATGAAACACATTTGAATTACTACATTACGAGGAACTCCTCATAATCTCACGGCCAGCCTCAAAAAAAAAAAAAGGGAAAACCCGAGAAATGCTTACATATATGTTACAGTCAACAATATATAACAAAAATACAGAAAAAAATATTGAGCCAAGAGTGCATGTTCATTGATAAACAAGAACATGAGAATATTCACCCATCTAGTGGATTTTAAGAACACCTCAGAAGATTAAAGATCAATAAACTGTGTTCTTGGGCTTATCAAAGGCTGAACTGAGGTGAAGAACTAACCAACAACCATATCCCCACCAAAAAGAAGAAATAACAGAAAGAAGGAAAATAAGAAAAGAAATTAAAATGGAGGTCCCCAGATAAGTGTCACTTGAAGCATTAAAATTTCAAAAGTTACCAGTTATCTTTTAGGCAACAACTATCAGAAACCAAACACAATGGAATCCAAGAAACGTAGAAAATATCTTAGTTCGTAAATAATGGAACGTATCCTTCAAATCCCCAACAATACCAGTGACTACCTTTAAACCGTTATTTTAGCTATATATATGCCTATGGTGGCAAATGTGCCCCAACATTTCTAACTTGCCTGTTTCTCTTTAATAGGTGTGAAGATTTCAACATTGGATTGGCATAAGGTTGAATCATCGTTGCTTTTCAAAGTTGCATCCACCAAAAAAAGCTCAATGACACAACTTAAAACCCAACGGAACTGCGTAGTTTCTACAGGTCAGTCTGAGGCTTTTAGTCTTTACCCATTTTAGACCATCTCAAACTGGAATTAATAAGGATAAAAATGAAAAGACACCATATCAAAAGGACTTGATGGAGCTGAAGTTACTGATCCTCACCCCTAATAGAACAAAGATAAGTGTACCCGATGTTACTAAGTTAAAATTCAAAATCGAAGTTTCATACCTGCGACCATGGTTGCTAGAGCAACTGTGGCACACCAGATCTGTAATCAAGAATCGCAGAGAAGAGAGGAGATTAAAGAGAAAGAAAAGAAGAGGAGAGACTGTAAGAGAGTAGCGAATCAATACTCTTACATCCCCCATATTGTGGTAGACATAAAATTGTACCCCATAGGTCTATTCTTTAACAGCAACAAAGCAACTTCGTTTAAATATTAAGCCACGTTTAATTGTTCTCTAGGGCATCAACTTTTTAACTGAAACATGTGAATTGATGCATTTGATAAGAGGTCCATCATAAAATTCCCTTGGTCCCTACCAATTCAACCATAATGATCATTGCAAGGAGATCTAATAAAAATTGTGAGAAAATTGCATGTCCTGCATTATATCAACACAAAATTATATATAAGAAGATGCACATGGATGTGATCCTTCGATACTATAAGCATATGGTCCATGGCAGCTTTGGAACCGTGGACATGTTATACAAGAAGCACAAGCTATAAATTTACGTCCACAATGGACTTAATTTCTTAAATCTTGCAGACCAACAAGATCATGACAGGAAAAAAGAAACTAATGTACATTCCAGGAACATACTAAATTTAAAAGTTTAAAACTAACAACCACTTCCAAACAATAAATCTTTTTTTAAGTCCATCTGAAATAGTTTTCATCCTTATAACAATGATTAGGCGAGGTCCCTATCCAGTTAGATTCAACTGGCCATGTATAATGACATCAAGGTTAGTGATTACCCTAGTCAAAACCGAAATGTACTGTAAAATTACCAAAATTTCGGTGGAGATATGGTACATTTCAGTCAAAAAATTAAATTGACCATTTAAGCGGTCAAACATTTTATTCAACTGACCATGTATAATGACATCAATTTTAGCAAGACTATTTAAGCATGATTTTAGGAGGTTGCTAGTGTATGTCATAGCCTACCATGTCCTTTCCCTTATATTACTTTTTGTCCCCATAATTTAGCACTACCAGCATGCATTCAATAAAAGAAATTGAAATATGTATTAAGAATGAAGAAGAAGAAGAATAACCATTTAACAGTACACTAGAAGATACCACATAGATTTTCGAGGAGACTCAAAACCACTAGAAGATTGTTGCCGCCAATGGAACCATTCCCCCGATTGTATCACAAAGATAGCCATGTCACAAGATGCTTGAAGAACCAGCTCCTTGAACTCCCTACCTTTATCCTACTCCTGCCAATGTGCAACTATGTTGGCTGCCTTAGCATGCAGTGTCTCTCCTCGCTTCTGTCTCCACATCAGCAGCGATCCTTATCACTATCATATGCAACCCCCTGGTGCTGAGTGTCTCTCAAGCACCGCCCTCAAACTCCTCCCTAAACTTGACCTCCTTTGCATCCTCCCTTCATGAGGGCATATATGGCCTTTACACCTCACCAAGGACCATAGGAAAGATGTGCAAATCATGCAGATTGAAGACCAATCCTTCCAAATCACCAATGACATAACCAGAAATTATTTCCACAGAAAGTACCTTTTTCCCTTTTTAAAAGCCACCAAATCCATAGGAAAAAAAACATGGGCCAGCAGTGAGCACATGCAAACAGAAAACAAATGTAGAAACAGAAACAATAAAAAGTGACAGAGGTATCAAAAAAAGTTCCAGCAAATTTCTAGAATCATAATTAATACAAATATTAAAGAGGATGAACGACAAAAACCAGGGGCAAATCCCTCACCCTAGGTTCAAGATTCTTAAAAGTACCTCTGCAACTAACTTGCAGATTTTGAGGATAACTGAGGTCTGAAAATCCTCATGAACATTCACCCAAAAAAAAAATTCCTCATGAACATTGACACTCTAAGTTCTGTTGCTTCCATAAGGTTATGATGAAGCCTAAAGCCCATGCTTCCTATAACATTGGCTGTCAACCTGGTGGTTATTTGTATTGCTTAACCATACCTGCAGGGAAGAGGGCACTAGGGAATGCTACAACAGAGAAAGCCAAGAGGCTAGAGGGGTTCTAATTCATATACAACTCTTCCCTTTGTCAAAGCTATAGGTATGTTCAGTTATCACTATAAAATAAATCACAACATCATCTGGATGTTCTCTGTAACACTTTGAAGATCAACATATATAAATTTCCTGCAAAAGTTAAGAGTAAAATGTACCCCCACCCAATTTTTTTCTGCAGGAAACCAGTCACCCCCTTCTGTTTCAAGAACTTCATTCAGTAAAGGTGGTAAAATCATGAAAATAATTTTCTCCTTAACAGCCCTTGCATGCATTTAGAAAAATGGAATTCAAGGGTGAAAAGCTTGCAGTTCAAGGGTGAGAACAGAAATCAATACCACAAATCAGACAAGCCCTAAATCAAATGTAGATTAGAGAAAGGAGACAGAGCTTCAGATAAAAACCCTAGACAAGCCCTAAATCGTAAGCCTATCCCGAAATCCCCATATTTTAGGGCTTCGCATACTTTAGATATTTGAGTTCAGAGAAGGATAACTCATACCGTGACAGCAGCGATTGGAATCTTGTAGCAGGCAAATCTTCAGAGGCTAGAGAACTAGGTTAAATTTGAGAAATTCAATAACTCACAAACCAGGCCTTTGACGAGGCTGCATCAGAGATGACCTTGAGTTTGAAGATTAGAAGAAACCACCGTCGAAGGGAAGAGATGAGAAGCTTCAGGCGATCCTTGATGGGTTTGAAATTGAGAGGCTTCAGGCGTTAGCTTGGGGCCGTTCGAGAAGGTTCTTCAAGACGCAGCGATGGAGGAGCTCTATGGAAGACGACTTGCCTCTTCCCTTATGCGGACCTTGCGTTGGGCGGGAGATATATAGAGTGAGAGATAGTGAAATAGAGAAGGGAAGATACCGGAGCAGCATAGTGTGAGGGAGAAGAGAAGAGAGCGAGAGAGAATAGCTTCTTTCCTCAGTGATTTCTGGGTCGATGACGATTGACGAGTCACAGTGGGAATGGAGCCAATGCGCAGGGTTTCAAGAGTCTTCTAGTCAGTGAAAAGCGATCTAATGTGAAATTTACCAAATTGTCCTCGTTATCCAGCCGTTGGGAAACTTGTTCATGTACCAAATACGAAGCCACTTTGTCTTTTCAAAAACCGCAGGGACATCCTTGGTCGTTCCTTCCAAACCCCCAACGTGGACGCTAAAGAACCTACTGGGACCGCTAACGACGGTAGAGGTTCAAACTGAGCGGGTTTAGATCTAGTCCAAATTAACGACGGTAGAGGTTCAAACTGAGCGGGTTTAGATCTAGTCCAAATTAATAAATCCGAATTTCTTGAGAGTATCATATTTGAAAGCTAGCTTAAGATTTTGAAATATAAGACCTCTCTCAGTATTTAAAATAGAACCTTTCATGAAATAATTATTAAATTAAATATTTTTTAACCATCTTTAAAATTATGAAAAAAGTTAATTGTTTAGTCTAAAAACTTGGGCAGCTATTAAATTCTCCAAATTAAACGTGAATAATTCGGTCAAATAGAATTTTACCGAATTTTACGAATAATTCGGTCCAAATCCGAATCAAGAAAAAAATTCTGAAAAATTCTTGAATTTTATATATAAAAAATCCTTTAGAAAATAGTGTGATTATTTTGCATTTATTATCCTAATGTTACTTTTCTTCTTTATTTTAACAAAAACCGACAAATCTTATCTTTCCTAACGTAATCTCTCATACTTCTACAAAAATAATAATAATAATAATAATAACGATAAAATCTTTTACCCCATTTTGGTTTGACTAAGTCTTACAGTCGTTACTCTCTCTCTAGTTTTTAAGGTGAACATGCATGGTGGGTGACATGGGTCTAGCTGAATTTGTGTTCAGTCTCTCATTCTATAATTCAATTATTTGAGTAATAGGAAATGAATTTAGAAAAAAAAAAAAAGAGATGACTAAATATAATATTTTATTTTTAAAAATTTTAAAAATTTTTAAATTTTTTATATCATTTTTATGTTACGTACGTATGATAACTGATATATAATATGAAACAAGTATTGCATATATTAAAAATAACATCCGAATTTTTTGTCCGCTTTTTTTTTTGTAAACAAATAATTCCCGAATCCGAATCCAAACTCGAATTTTATTATCTCCGTTTTTTTTATCGATATTTTGACCAAATCGTTAAATTAATGAAATGAATTAATCCGAATAATTCCTGAATCCGAATTTAATAAATCACGTTCATATTTAAGAAAATATAACGACAATTGTCTAGTGCAGTTGGTGAGCTATGGTGGACAAAAAGCCTACGCTTATTAGGGGATCTTCTGGCTAATATTTACTTCACCTCCCTACCTATCAACAAAATATGTCTTGAAACTCAAGTCATTTTCTAAATCATTCAACCAACAACAACCATAACAACTAAGCCTTTTCCCAAGTAAATCCTAAATCATTAAACCAATTTCACCTCACTTTTTTTTTTCCCACAAGGGTGTTTCAGGTTTCGACCCACTAGTTCACCCATAGAGTATCAGAACCACATTTGTATCAATACCATAGGAGATTACCTTATCCAAAAATCAGGTTTGGTTTTATAGTTTTTAACAATGTCATTGATGTTCGAAGTAGTACATTTGGCTTGATTAACTTTTTCCATTAAATTGCATGGGTCAGCCTTTATTAGCTAATTCATAAATGGGAATTACTCTGATTCAAGAGACTTGGACAATGATTTGAAATTTCAGGACTTAAGAAGGTAGCTTCTGAGAACTTAAAATGATCACTTAACGTGTAGTCATCACTTAATGTTCTTTATCTAACGGAATGGATTTAAGTGTAATTTCATTCACAAAATAGGGGACGTACTAGATATTTTTGAAAATTTAGGGTGATATCTCATATAAGGTTTCAAATTAGGGGTGGTGCAAGTAATTTTTCTTTTATAAATGATTGTATGTGTAATATCAACCAATTAGCATATATACTTAAGATATAGAAGAGTAAAAAAGATGTGGTTCAAATTAAAGTAGTTTAAGTATGCACTATAATCAAAACCTGCTCAATGTTCTTATTTAGCCCACAGCTCAACTCATTCCATGATCTATGCAAAACAAGGAAAAATACTTTAAACAAAACAAAACATTCACAAAAGCATAACAATAATTACATCACCATAATTCAACTAAATCAATTAAACTATCTAGGGGTTGACTGATTGAGTAACTTGAGTCTTACTCAATAAAACTAGCACTTCAAAATAACAAATTTCCAGCGATGCAATCATCCACATTAGAAGCAGTAAGAAAGTAAAGGAAATTTCTCGTTGTAGTAACCAAAGGGAGCAAATAGCAAATTTACATGCACTAAATTTCAAATTGGCCCACAATAAGTCACAAGTATTCTTCAACAAACTCACCCACTCCATGGAAAATTTAAAGCTCAACATAATCAAAACTAGAACATAATAACAACATCAGTTTTGCTTAGCAAGGAACAAGCGAGAACCCAATAACAATAATCTAAAAAACCTCCCACTCTCATAGTCTCACCCCACAAGTAAAATGAAAATCAAAGGGGATTGAGAGAGAGAGAGAGAGAGCTACATACACAGCATACTTGCTCGTTGGGGCTTGCAGTTGTGGCCAACCCATCGGAGGTGCTAGAGCCTTGGAGGATGTAGGAGCAGATGGTCTCTCCGTCTCAATGGCTTTTGAGACTCCGCCTCTTAATCTCTGAAACTTTCACCCGAGTCCTTGACTTAGTAGATGGAAGATGAGAAGAAGAACCGAAGAATTTGATTTGGATTTGGAAACCCTATTTCCAATCATAAAAGGGATTTTTTTAATAGTAAAAGTGTTTTTTAAATTATCCAAATTATATGTTTATAATTCAGTTCACATGGATTATTCATGATTTTTCGAAGCATTTGAAATATCCGTGATTTTTTTTTTTTTAGTCAAATTCGAACATAATTATTCATATTATTCTCCAATAATTCGCATAATTAAATAACTAGGCACCAAAGGGGGACCATTGACCGGTGGTACTTAATGAACCCATAATCCATAAATTATATAAGGATCTTTTAAGATTTAGATGGACTTTTCCTATGATTAATTAACAACCTAAATTTACCTAATTGGCTAGGTCAGAAATCAAGACTCGCGGTGAGGCTAAGTGGTGAAGTGATTTTGATCGATACATTTATTTTTACTAAAAAAGGTGAGCGGGTGATTATTTAATTTATGGAATGTTTTTATCTTCAATTATGTCTATATGAGCATGATTCTTTGCTTCTTTATGTAAATGGTACATAGCTATATTTGTTGGGAAACATATCCACACTCCTTACTATGTTTTGGTGTTAACAAACAAACATACGTCTTTAACTTGGTTTGATAAAATGTGATTAGCTTGAAGAAAGTGTAATTAGTTTGAAGAAACACTTAGAAAGTCGAATCAAGACATCAAGGTTTGAATTTATGCAGACATGACCTTGAAGCTTAAAGGCATTCAAGACCCAAGATAATAAAGACATTCAAGACCGAAGATAATGACATCAAGACCCATAATGATGAAGATATCAAGACCCAAGATGAAGACCGTAGGATAGAGAATATATTTTATAATTTGAACACACATTGCATACGCACGCACTTCATGCATCATACCTGAATGACCTTAGGTGGTAGAGTGCAATATGCTCTAGTAAAACTCTGTGAAAACAGCTTAACCTGACTCAAGGGTATTTTGAAAAATCTTAAAATGGGTATAAGGAGATGAAACCTTCATTGAAGTTGTAGGAAATTGAGTCACAATTCCAATGCAATTAATCTTAGGTCAATCCGAGGTCGGACCGAAAAGTTATGGTCAAAACACTAATGATTGGTCAGTATGACAGCATTCTGTCAAAACAGTCTGTCATGTTGGCGGTCGACCGGCGGAAACCCGGTTGACCGGAACTATATGAGACCATAGCTGGTCGATCGGTAGAAAGTCCTAGTCGACCGGTGCCTCCTTGGAAAAGCTCCAACGGCTAGTTTTTTACCTCAACGGCTCTTTCCGATCGACTGGCTACCGATGGCGATCGATCGGTGGTCCCAGAATACAACCGTTAGAGCCTGATTTCCTGCCTAAAATGCTTCACTAAGCTCACCTATAAATACCCAAACCTCTCTTAATTAAATATGAATTAAGAAAGAGCATCGTGAGCATTATTGTAAGCATTCAAGAGTCATTAAGATTATTCTATCCAACTTGAGTTGTTCGATTACTCTAATCTCAACAAAAGGCTCAAGTCTCAATCAAGTCCTCCACACTCTCTCCTGTGCAAGTCAAAGCCATAAGAGAGGACTTTACAAAAGGTGCATCATTCATCTCTCATTCTTATCATTTGCACCACACTTGAGGTATTCCTCTTATTCCACTACTTCTTATTTATTTCTGTTTTTACAATTCTAGATTGTATTTAGGATTGTAAGGATTCTCTTATCCTAAAAAGAGGAAGGTGTCTCTCTACCTCCAAAAGAGATTGTAAAAGTGCCGGTATTGGAAAAATTACTGGTATTGGAAAAATAAGACTTGGAGGTATTTCAATCTCAAATGTTTACTTTGTGAAAAATCTGAATTATAATCTCCTAAGTGTGAGTCAGTTATATAGCATTAGATACAAAGTAGAATTTAATGTCTCCCATTGTTGCATTAAAGATGCAAATGATAATTCAATACTAAAAGGGTATAGGAAAAACAATATCTATGTTTGTATAAACAGCAAGAGGGAATAGACTATGATGAAACCTATGCACCAGTAGCAAGGTTAGAGTCCATTAGAATGCTACTAGCTTTGCATGCCATAAGGACTTTAAACTATATCAAATGGATGTCAAAAGTGCCTTCTTGAATTGATACATTCAAGAAGAGGTATCTAAGCTCAACCCCCGGTTTTGAAGACCCTAAGTTTCCAAACCATGTCTATAAACTTGAGAAAGCCTGATGGCCTCAAACAAGCCCCTAGAGCTTGGTATGAGAGATTAAGTACTTTCTTGATAGAAAGTGGCTTCTCAAGGGGAGGATTGACACAACACGTTCGTGAAGAACTTGAAGAATGACATACTCATTGTTCAAATCTATGTAGATGATATCATCTTTGGCTCAACCAACGAGAAAATGTGTATTGATTTCAGAGCAAGATGAGCAATGAATTTAAAATGAGTATGATGGGAGAGTTAAATTTCTTCCTTGGACTTCAAATAAAACAAACCGATAATGGAATTTTCATAAACCAAAGCAAGTACACCAAGGAGTCTAAAGAAATTTGACATTAACATCAAAATCTTAGACACTCGTTGAGCTCATCCTTGAAACTAACCAAGGATGAGGATGGCACTTCGAGGATGTAAGTAGATATAGAGGCATGATTGGGAGCCTTCTATATCTAACGGCAATAGACCGACATCATGTACAGTGTGAGTGCATGTGCTCGGTTTCAAGTCGATCCTAAGAAATCTCACCTCACAATTGTAAAAGAATTTTTAAATATTTGAAAAGCACATGTGATGTTGGGCTATGGTACCCCAAAACCAACCCCTTGACTTGGTCACTTTTGATCTTGACTTTACAGGCTGCCATATCGACATAAAAAGTACCATTGGTAACTGTCACTTTCTCGGCTCTTGCCTTGTATCTTGGTTTAGCAAGAAACAAAACTCCGTTGCTCTATCTACCACCAAAGCCGAATATGTTACAGCTGGTAGATGTTGTGCCCAAATCCTTTGGATGAAGCAAACTCTCCAAGATCTTGGAGTGAGTTTTGAATCTTGCCTAATCATGTGCGATAACACCAGTGCTATAAACTTGAGTAAAAATCCCATTTTACACTAAAGGGCAAAGCACATTGATATTCGACACCACTTTCTACGAGACACCATTCAAAATGGCGATGTTTCTCTAGAATACATTAAAACTGAGAAACAACCCGTAGATATATTCACTAAACCACTAGGTGAAGAGCGTTTTAGCTTCCTAAGGAAGGAGCTTGGCATTTGCAACCCATTTGGTTGAATGAATAAACATTCTTTCATGCATATTTATTCCAAAAGCCCAGACTTGAAAAACCCTTTCAAAATTCACAATTTTCTAGGTTTTCAGGCAATTTTGGAGTATTACGGCTGATGGCCTCAAATCTTTCGGTCGACCGCCTCTGACCGAAAGGGTTATCGGTTGACCTCCACAATCTACCGGTCGACCGGCGCCACCAAAAAATCAATTCCGAACTTCTTTAAAATTGATTTTTTGAACCACTATGTCTCATTTAAAAAACCCCTTTTGGCCTAAAACCCTATTTCGACTATTCTTCTCCCAAAACCCTAGCTTAGAACCCATTTCTAACCTAGATCTCTCAAGATCCTCTCCCTTCCCTCTCAAAAACCCTTGCATCTCTTCTCTTCTTACGCCCTTAATCATCATGGACTATCACCGCCCCCACAGAGCCAAGAAGACGGTAGCTCAGAAGGGAAAAAGGAAGGCCTCTGACAAAGATACCTGGTTCTCCTCCTCCATTGCTCAAGAATCATGGGACCTCTACATCTCTCGACACATAGAGCAAGGTAGAACCATCAATTCTGACTCTTTGTCCAGGTATGACATCAAAGATCTATTTGATGCTTTGGGATGGAGCAACATTCTCAAACTAGAGTTCAACTGTTATCCCCACCTTGTCAAAATGTTCTTTTACAACCTTACTATCTCTGGTGAAGGTGACAACCTTCTAGTCCATTCCTATGTTAAGGGAGTTCCTATAGATATAGACATTATGATATTAGGAGAAATCCTAGAGATCTCTGTGGCAGGGGAACTCAAATACTACCAACCTAAGACATATATAGAACAATTCATGGATGTTGACTATGTGTACTCTCGCATCATGATGGAATATGCTAATACTCACAAGATTAAGGCTAAGGAACTCACTGATAGAGGGAGGATTGTAAATCTCATCATCTCCTACAACATCCTACCAAAGAGTGGTCATAGAGATGAAGTCTCCCCATTTCATGCTTATCTCACCTACTGTGTTTGCAAGACTGTGAGCATCAACCTTCCTTACATTCTGCTCAAAACCATGATTATCCATGGTGATAGACTTCAAAAGGGAAATCTTCCCTATGAAAGGATGATTTTCCAAATCCTGGACCACTTTCATGTGGATTTTTATGGTGAATCATTTGACCCTTTTCCTCAAGAGATCAATCTTTCCACTATTCGCAAGATGCACCTTCTTCCCAAGTAGACCACTGGCTCCAAAAAGACTGATGCTGGACCTAGCCAGCCATAGCAACAAGGAAGTGATGATACGTCAGCCTATACGACCGTTGTCGATCTTCAGAAGGTTGGGAACATCATCCTTGCCCAATTGGTGAAGATGGAAAGAAAGCAGAATGAGATTCTCAAGCTCCTACGCAAAGACGAGGAAGATGAAGATGACGAAGAAGAAGAAGAAGAGGAGGACACAGAAGATGAGGATGCAGAGGATTAGGAGTCCTTACTCCTTTTATATAATCTTACTAAACTCTTACTCTGTTTTTATCTTGTGGAACTTAGTCCTTGTTTTAGTCTTTTATGTTACTTTTTGCTGAAATACTCTGAGATACAAAGTTGAACCTATGGTAATTTTCTGTGTTATGTTAGTTTAATTTTTCTTTGGCACATACTCAGGGGGAGCATTTTAATAACTTGTGTAGTTTTGATTCCCTTTTTGTTGTTGACAAAACGGGGCGAAACATATATAAACATCTATCTTTATAGTATCTATCTTTGTTGAAATGACAAGTATCTATCACTGAATTAAAATATCTTATTAAACTTTGCACTGTGCTACTGTCATTTCTTGTATTTGGTTATATTGCCAGTGTTTGTTTATCATCACCAAAAAGGGGGAGAATGTTGGGAAACATGTCCACACTCCTCGCTATGTTTTGGTGTTAACAAACAAACATACGTCTTTAACTTGGTTTGATAAAATGTGATTAGCTTGAAGAAAGTGTAATTAGTTTGAAGAAACACTTAGAAGGTCAAATCAAGACATCAAGGCTTGAACTTATGCAGACATGACCTTAAAGCTTAAAGACATTCAAGACCGAAGATGAAGGCATTAAGACCCATAATGATGAAGATATTAAGACCCAAGATGAAGACCATAGGATAGAGAATATATTTTGTAATTTGTACACACATTGCATACGCACGCACCTCATGCATCATACTAGAATGACCTTAGGTGGTAGAGTGCAATATGCTCTAGTAAAACTCTGTGAAAATAGATTAACCTAACTCAAGGGTATAAGGAGATAAAACCCTCATGGAAGTTGTAGGAAATTGAGTCTCGATTCCAACGCAACTGATCTCAGGTCAATTTGAGGTCGGATCAAAAAGTTATGGTCAAAACACTAACGACTGGTTAGTATGACAGCATTCTGTTAAAACAGTCTGTCATGTTGGCGGTCGACCGGCTGGAAGCCCCGGTAGACCAGAACTATCAGAGACCATAGCCGGTTGACAGGTAGAAAGTCCCGATCGATCGATGCCTCCCTGGAAAAGCTCCAACGGCTAGCTTTTGACCTCAACGGCTCTTTCTAGTTGATCGGCTACC
>JAJSZK010000639.1:0-10276 GCA_022985045.1 Macadamia tetraphylla | reverse complement strand
ATGCTTTTGTTTTTTGCAAGGTTTGCCCGCCGACTTTTGGCTTAATAAAGGAACATGATGCCCTCAACCCTATTTTGGTAGTTGAGATCTTTGATGTATGGGGATCGTTTTTTGGGGACCATTCCTAATTTTTTTGGGGAAATTTTGTACATATTTTTGGCCTTGATTATGTTTCTAAATGGATAGAGGCCATCCCTTGTAAAACTAATGACCACAAAGTGGTGGTCCACTCAAAGAAACTTTTTTTCCCTTTGGGGCACCAGCAATAATTAGTGATAGGGTACTTTTTTTGTAATGGCCCTTTTTGAGGCCTTAATGAAAAATATGGGATCACCCAAGTTATCTACCCTTATCACCCTCAAACTAGTGGCCAAGGGGGGTGTCTAATAGGCAGATCAAACAAATCTTGGAAAACTGTTAACCCCAAACCCGAAGATTGGTCCCTTAGGCTCATTGATGCCTTGGGGCCCATCGGATGCATTCAAGACCGACCTTTCAGTCCCCCACCGTTTTGTAGGGAAAAAGCTTGTCCATTGATTTGGGAGCATAAGGCCTTTTCCAAAAACTTAACTTTGTTTTGTCGATGGAATTCATCGGGCTCCAACTATCGAGTTGGAGGAACTTAGGAATGAAGCATATGAAAGTTCTAAATTTAAAAGGGAAAAAGACCAAAGCTTTCCATGATAAACACTTTCTTTTTTGCAATTGGTGATAAGGTCTTATTGTACAACCTCGTTTGCATTTTTTTCCTAGTAAGTTAGACCCCCATGGGATGGCCCATTTATTGTTCATAATGTATATCCCAGGGGTGTGGAATTTTGAACCCGGGAACATGGGTTTTTAATTAATGGTCACGTTTGAAACCGTTCCTCGAGTTTCCTACTAGTAGTGAAGAGGTCATGGATCTCCATGAACCTTTTACCCGATGACTAATTTTTCATATGACCCCTTTCATTGTCTTTGCTTTTAATTTTTTTTTCCATGCATTGAGGACATTGCATGACTTAAGGGGGGGAGGAAACCAGTTTTTTTTTTTTTTTTTCACTTTGTTTTTTTTTTTTTTTTATTTTTTAGCTTGCTAAGGATGAAGTCCTACTTTGGTTTTGGCTAATGATCATACCATTCGGTTGCTTGATGTATGAAAATAAAATTTTGATTAAGGTACCCATTTTGACGATAAAAACCGTTGGGAAGAAAGAAACAAGCATGTGTCTTGAGATAGGACTTTCTTTTGAAAAATAAGAGACCCTGTTTTATGGTGATGGACCATTTTAAGTCTGGGTTCCTTGTACTTTTGATTTGGAGTTGAGACCTTTTTTTAATTTGGCAGGGGTTGACAAATGCAAAATTTTTAAATGAATTGAAAATGTGGTATAAAGAAGAAAAAAAGTTGTTTCCCTTTTGGGAACTAGCAGGGCTTTCCCCTCAAAGCGTGGTGTCTTGATCAAAATTTTTGGGAGGAAACAAGTAACTCTAGCATCCCCCTTTGGGGACATATGCAAAACCCTAAAAGTAACTTGGTGTCGTGTTTGCTCCACCATGTCATTCAAGCCGTAGTGGAGTAGAATAGAGTTTTTTAAAGAAAAAAAAAAAAAAATGTGCAAATGTCTTTTTGCTTGGTAACATGTTTGGTAAAAAACACCCCAAACCCCTTAGTCATTGGTTCCCTATTTCTTCACAAGTGGTTTTGCCTTAAATAAGGATTTTTTGGAAGAGATGAGGTGAGTTCCAAATTAAAAATATGCTAGTGCTGGAATTGATAAAGGGTAATAAAAGTTAAATGGGGGGGTCCCTTGTAAGAAAATTATCTTTGCTCGGATGGGTATGAGCCTTACCTTTAGCCAAAGTTGGGTTTTGTTTATTCTGAATTTTGGGTGTATATTCACGCAAACACCCACAAACACAACTCGTCCACTGGGGGTGACCTGGGGGTTTTAAAAGGCTTGTTGCACATGCAAAGTGCAACCGTGATTCTTAAAGTGAGTTGGGTTTTTTTTATCTTTATTCTTTTCTTTTTTTTTTGCTCGAGGACTAGCAAAGTCTAAGTGGGGGGAATTGATGAGCACATTTATATGTGAAATCTGGGGTAGTAAAACATGCATTTTACATATTTAGAATGGAGCTACCTTTTTTATTTTTTTGGGGTTTTATATTTTCAAGGTCTTAAGGACTATCGGGGCTATATCTTCAATTTTACACGAAAGAGGTCCTATTTCTTTCCATTTTGGGAGGACAAATTCGAGCAAGATGGCGTGTTCAATTAAAGTACACATTCGTTTTGGGCACCGATAATGATTATTCTTTTGTGAAAAAGAATAATGGATCGAACTAACCCAGATCGAACCCCCGTTTTCAATTGTCCCGGAAAGGGACAAGGAATACTCCCAAAAGCCAACAAGGATCGATGGACTACATCTTTAAGTGATTAAAAATTTTTTTTGTAACAACAAACCTAGCTTAGTTGGTGAGCTATGGTGTACAAAATTCCTTTTTCCCCCAAGAGGTCTCAAGTTAATCTTATGGTTGTTTTTTTTGAAGATTTTGTTGAAGATTTCTTGCTTTTCACTCACTTAAAGTACTAAGGGAGGAGGTTTCCCCATCAAGTTAGAAGCAAGCAAAATTAAGCAAGAAAAAAGAAAAAAAAAAAAAAGGAAAAAAATGGAAGAAAAGAAAAGAAAAAAAAAAGAGAAAAAGGGGGAACCAAAAAATTTTCCAAATCTTCTCTCCCCCACATCATCACCAAAGATTGTCCAAATCACACAAAGGAAGAAAAAAATCATCCCTAGGAGAGAGAAAAAGGAGAAAAATAAATTAGAAAAAAAAGGAAAGAAAATAAGCAAAAATTTTAGGAAATTTATCAAAATTTATTTCTCTTCTCTCTCCTCCATCTTAGCACTTTTTGGGCTCAAAGATCTCACAATCAATTGTGGGTTTCTCTTTTAGGAAAAGAAAATTGTTACCCTACCTCTCCATTCCTATAAAAACAACTCATGTAAGAGAAGGAGACACAACATTCTTCTTCTAGTTTTCTTTAGTTGCCCCTCTCTTCCTCTTTCTCTCTTTTTTAGTTCTTCTCTATTTTTGCTTTAATCACTTTTGTAATAGTTTTTTTTTTTCAATTAATGCAAGCACTTTTTATTTTATTCAGCCTTTTTATGTTTATGATTTATGCAATTGAGTTGTAATTTTTTTTTAAGTTATAGTTCTAGGCTTAGATCTAGGTGACAAGATCACGAGCCGTGGAGCAATTTTTTCAAGTTCAAGCATTGATTCAAGTAAGTAGGCTCCTTGTAGTCTTCTCTCCCCTCTCATTCCCTCTTGACTATCCTTTCTTTCTTAATTTAGGATTTTTATTTTCATCGTTACATTATTGTTATCCCTCTCCCCAAGGTTCATGGCTAGTGTATGTGTTGGCTTTGCCCTCCTAGCCATAGAACCATCAATTTATTGTTTTATTTTAATTGTCTCCCTTTCCTAAAGTCAAGTAGAAAAACCCTTGTAAGAGTGACTCTCGGTCAAGTAGGGAAGCTCATATTATGATGCATCCCTCGGGCTAAGTAGAGAAACCTACTTGTGAGTCGCTCTCTAGCTTTATCCCTTTCTTTTATTTTATTTTTATTTCAGCATTTTTTTCCTTTATTTATTTATTTATTTATTTTTAATTACGTGGGTTGTTTATTTTAGTTATTTATTTATTTAATTTTAATTGCGTGGCTTGCGTCTTTAAATTCTTAGATGACAATGGTTAGGGCGTTATTTTTAGGACGGTAATTAGAATTAGATTACAACCATTAATCAGATTCACTTCGCATTATTAAAAGAAATAAAAATAAAGTGTGCTCTCCTTGTGTTCAGACCCAGGCTACCTTGATCCGTGACGCTTGCGATTACATTTAAATCTCAAACAATCATGGAATAATTTATCCTATTTCGCGACCAATGGGTAAGCCATTCACGTAGTGCCTAAGAATCAGGTGTGATGTAGTTCCTAATGCCAATAATGAGTTGATCCTACCGTGTCCAAAGCAGGATGGCGTGTGCATTGACTACAGGAAGTTAAATCGCAACTGGAAGGACCACTTCCCATTGCCATTCATTAACCAGATGTTAGAGAGGTTAGCTGGACATGAATACTATTGCTTTCTTGATGGATATTCCGACTATAACCAAATCCCAATTGCTTTAGAGGATCAACATAAGACCACTTTTACATGCTCATATGGAACATTTGCTTACAGACGTATGCCCTTTGGGCTTTGTAATGCCCCTGCTACGTTCCAACGATGCATGATGAGCATTTTTTCTGACATGGTCAAAAAATTCTTAGAAGTATTTATGGATGACTTTTCAATTCATGGAATTCCTATTCAATGCCTTCATCATCTTTCCCTAGTTTTGAAAAGGTGCATATCTAAGAATTTGGTTTTGAATTGGGAGAAATGTCATTTTATGGTTAAATCTGGTATTGTTTTAGGCCATGTAATATCCAAGGAGGGAATTAAGGTAGATAGAGCCAAAGTGGATTTAATTGATAATTTACCACCTCCTCAATCTGTTAAGGATGTCCGGTCTTTTCTAGGGCATGCAGGCTTCTATAGAAGGTTTATTAAGAACTTTAGTCAGTTAGCCCGACCTCTCACCTCATTACTTGTCAAAGATCAGACTTTTGAGTTTTCCAAAGAGTGCCTAGAATCCTTCTTGCTTTATGTGATTTGGACAATCTTTTGGTGGATGATGATGTGGAGGAGAGAGAAGATTTGGACAATCTTTGTTTCTTTACACTGATGACTAATTTTTAATCAGGTATTACCCCCTTGCATTGTCTTTGCTTTTAATTTTTTCCATGCATTGAGGACATTGCATGACTTAAGTGTGGGGGAGGGAAACCAGTTTTTGTTTTTTTTCTTTCACTTTGTTTTGTTTGTTTTTCTTTTTATTTTGAGCTTGCTAAGGATGAAGTCCTACTTTGGCTTTTAGCTAATGATCGACCATTCGGATGCTTGATGTATGAAAATAAAAGTTTTGTGAAGGTACCCATTTTGAGCGTATAAAACCCTGTTGAGAAGAAAGAAACAAGCATGTGTCTTGAGATGGGACTTTCTTTTGAAAAATAAGAGACCCTGTTTTATGGTGATGGACCATATGTAAGTCAGTGGGTTGCTTGTACTTTTGATTTGGAGTTGAGACCTTCTTTTTAATTGGGCATGGGTTGACAAATGCACAATTTTAAATGAAATGTGAAATGTGGTATAAAGAAGAATAAGAGTTGATTCTCTTGGAACTAGACAGGGCATTGCGCCTCAGGAAGCGTGGTGTCTTGATCGAAATTCCTTGGGAGGAAACTAGTAACTCGCATCCTTGCCTTTGTGGACATATGCAAAAAGCGAAGCTACATAGTAACTTGGGTGTCTGGTGTTTGCTCCACCATGTCATTCAAGCCAAAAGTAGTGGAGTAGAATAGAGTTTATTATTCTAAAAAAAAAAGAGAGAAAAAAAATGTGCAAATGTCATTATTGCTTGGTAACATGTTTGGTCAAAAACATTCCAACGCTTAGTCATTGGTTCCCTATTTCTTCACAAGTGGTTTTGCCTTAAGATAAGGATGTTTTGGAAGAGACGAGGTGAGTTCCAAATTAAGAAATATGCTAGTGCCGGAATTGATAAAGGGTAATAAAAGTTCAAGTGTGGGGTCCTTGTAAGAGAAATTATCTTTGCTCGGATCGGTATGAGCCTTACCTTTAGCCAAAGTTGGGATTTGTTTATTCTGAATTTTGGGTGTATATTCACTGCAAACACCCGAGACACAACACGTCCACTAGGGGTGACCTAGGGGTTTAAAGGCTTGTTGCACATGCTAAGTGCAACCGTGATTCTGAAAGTGAGTTAGTTTTTGTTTTATTCTTTTCTTTTGTTTTGCTCAAGGACTAGCAAAGTCTAAGTGTGGGAATTGATGAGCACATTTATGTGTGAAATCTAGGGTAGTAAAACATGCATTTTACATATTTAGAATGGAACTACCTTGGGTTTTACTCTCTTTTGCGGGTTTTATATTTTCAAGGCCTTAAGGACTATCGGTGCTATATCTTCAATTTTACACGTAAAGAGGTCCTATTTCTTTCCATGGTTGCGAAGAGGACGAAATTACGAGCAAGATGGACGTGTCAATTAAAAGTACACATTCGTTTGGTCACCCGACAAATGATTATTCTTTTCGGTCGGAAAAGAATAATGGATCGAGAACCGAGATGCGAGAACCAGCCCGTTTGCAATTGTCCCAGGTACAAGGAATACTCCAAATGCCAACAAGGATCGATGAACCACATCTTTAAGTGATTAAAGATTTGTTTTTGGTAACAACAACTACCTAGCTTAGTTGGTGAGCTATGGTGTACAAAATTCCCTTGCTCACCAAGAGGTCTCAAGTTCGAATCTCATGGTTGTTTTTTTTAGAGAATTTGTTGAAGATTTCTTGTTTTTCACTCACTTAAAGCACTAAGGGCATGGAAGGGATTTCCACATCAAATTAGAAGCAAGGAAAATCGTGGAAGCAAGAAGAGAAGAAAAAAGAAAAAAAAAAAAAAAAAGGAAAGGAAAATCGTGGAAGCAAGAAGGAAGAAAATCGTCCCTAGGAGAGAGAAAAAGAAGAAAAATAAATTAGAAAAAAAAAAGGAAAGAAAATAAGAAAAAAATTATAGGAAATTTATTTCTCTCTTCTCTCTCCTCCACCTTAGCACTTTTGGTCTCAAAAGATCTCACAATCAATTGTGGGTTTCTCTCTTTTAGGAAAGAGAAATTTGTTACCCTACCTCCCATTCCCTATAAATACAACTCATGTAAGAGGAGGAGAAAATTCATTCTTCTTCTAGTTTTTTTAGTTGCTCTCTCTTTCTCTTGCTCTCTCTTTAGTTCTAGTTCTTCTCTATTTTTGCTTTAATCACTTTTGTAATAGTTTTTTTATGTCAATTAATGCAAGCACTCTTTTATTTTATTCAGTTTTTTTATGTTTATGATTTATGCAATTGAGTTGTAATTTTTTTAAGTTATAGTTCTAGGCTTAGATCTAGGTGACAAGATCACGAGCCGTGGAGCAATTTTTTTCAAGTTCAAGCATTGATTCAAGTAAGTAGGCTCCTTCAGTAGTCTTCTCTCCCCTCTCATTCCCTCTTGACTACCCTTTCTTTCTTAATTTAGGATTTTTATTTTCATCGTTACATTATTGCTATCCTTTCCTCAAGGTTCATGGCTAGTGTATGTGTTGGCTTTGCCCCTCCTAGCCATAGAACCATCAATTTATTGTTTTTATTTTAATTGTCTCCCTTTCCCTAAAGCCAAGTAGAGTAACCCTTGTAAGAGTGACTCTCGGTCAAGTAGGAAGCTCATATTATGATGCATCCTCGGCTAAGTAGAGAAACCTACTTGTGAGTCTCTCTCTAGCTTTATCCCCTTTCTTTTACTTTATTTTTATTTCAGCATTTTTTTTCTTTTATTTATTTATTTATTTATTTTTAATTACGTGGGTTGTTTATTTTCAGTTATTTAATTATTTAATTTTAATTACGTGGCTTGCGTCTTTAAATTCTTAGATGACGAATGGTTAGGACGTTATTTTAGATACATATGTTTAGGACGGTAATTAGAATTAGATCACGACCATTAATCAGTTCACTTTCGCATTATTAAAAGAAATAAAAAATAAAGTGGCTGCTCTCCCTGTGTTCGACCCGTAGCTACACTGATCCGTACGCTTGCGGTTACATTTTAAATTTCAAACATTTACACTTGTAGGAGCTATAAGAACAGGTCCTTAAGAAGCAGAGTCATCATCTAAACCATACTCTGAATCATCCTCATGAAATACCGGGGAGCTCATGGTTACCAATCCAATATTCTCTAACCTCTGGGTCAAATCACGAATCGTTCTCTTTGTTGGGCATTATCATGCTGGTAGGAGTTAACTTGGCTCTCCAAGGCAACAATTCTTCAGTCCTAAGAAATATAGGAGAGGGTCAAGAAGAAGAATGATGAAAGAAGAAGGGGAAAAAGAAAAAAAAAGAGGTAGAAAATACCTTGGAGACCATCGCCCTCACATAAGCCATGATGCATCCTCCTAATCTCAGAATAAACCTCCAGAGACACCTGAGAAATAGCATATCAGCCAAAGGAGGTCGAAAGTCAATTGAGGGATGGTCAGATACTCACATAGACATAAGGAATGGGCAGCCCAAGGGAAGCATCTACATCTGTTCTCCACTCCAGAAGATGAAAGAGGCTAGGATTGGCTGCGTTGGGGTAGCACCAGCCTGGGAAGCCATAGAAAGGGATGGTGGCTATCTTGAGAGACTCACCTGCACTAGTAGAGGGTCCAGTTTACAATGGATCAGTAGCACTGACGTGTGACTGAATTGTAGAAAGATCCACATGTCATATTCTCCCTTGTAAGAACATTAGTCAAGAATAAGGTAAAAAGAAATTGAGGCATGAAGGAGATACTCAAGGAAGAACAACATACCACCGGACCATCAGGGCCTAGAGGGATGCATACTGTCTCCTCCTCCAGGAAGGTTTTATAGTTCCTATCCCAGTCAAGGAATGAATCATCCCATACTCCATCGACCAAGCTCTCAATCTAGTCTGCAGGAATGCACTCAGGATAATGAATGGTGGGAGGAGGGAGCAGAGAGAAAGCGTGACTCAAAATCAGACCACTGGGTATGACTCTCTCCCAAGTACGGCATGTCCCCATATACCCCTAAACAGGACTGATTCTCAAATAAGTATCTAGCTGAACTAGCTTCATCGGGGTTTGTGAATGTGAGCGGATGAAACGGCCCCAAATGACCTGCAAATCCAAGAAGAAGTAAGTACAACAGGAACGAAGGAAATTCAATGACAAATGCAGCATACCTCTGTAAGGCCGTTCAGAAAAGAACAAGTAGTGGTCCCTGGAGGATGGCACCGGCCTCTGAGTAATTGACTGTCTCCCCACCTCGTAGCTATGAGAAAAGATAATGCTTGAGGATCTCTCAATCTAGGAGTTGTAATCTCCAGATGCTCAAAGCACCAGGGCTGATTTGCAAGATTAAAGCAAGGAAATGCAACCAAATGAGGAGAAATGAATACAAAGATGGAAAATTAATTACCTGGAGGATGTATCCCGCTCCCTTGAGACCTCGGTCTCCATATGATAATAGATCCAGGGTCCGTAGAAGATATGCATAGGTGGCCTCACCCCAATCCCAAGAACCTACCACCCAAAGATTTCGGAAGAAGGCTACTAAGAGAATATCCACCCCCCTCGAAGGTCGCTAATGAGGCACTGACCCACAAAAAACAAAAGGAAGGAGCGAGTCACCTGTGCCATATTGTTGGGGTTTACCCATAAGCTAGTTCTCCACCAACATGCACTGATCTCACCAAGGTGAATATGTGTCTGATCAGCTGTAATGTCAATGCCTGTCAATTCTGCAAACTCCCTGACAGTCGGAGTCTCAGGAAGTGTCAAGGGTCTCCCCCCAAATGGTATGCCCGTCAAGGTACAAAAGCACAGAGGCATGATGGTGATCTCACCAACAGGAAGATGAAAAGAGTGGGTACTCGGCCACCATCACTCCATTAAGGTCCCTACCAATGCGGACTAAATTTTTAGGTCTCTATGAAAGCTAAATGACTCAGGCAGGATGAGTCAACCATCTCCTTCACTCTACGAGGAAGTATCCTGTACCATGACTGAACCATGATCGGATGGCCATATAGGGCCAAAGTTGGTGGTACCCCCCCCTTCATGCTAACAAAAAAGGGTAACAATAAAAATAATAATAAAAAAATTAATGAATAAGCAAACAATAAATGAAATGTAAAGACTTACCCAAGAATCCCATGCGAAGTTATGATATGGTTTCGGGTATTATGCAGAGTCTATCCGGAGTACCAGTCTGTAAGGCTCTCATCCCTTTGAGAAGAACTGCTACAACTGCCCAGCTGGATTTCTCCTCAAGTCTTTCTCTTTCTTCTTTCAGCCATTTCCTAAATCACAAAAACCCCCAAGAAGTTCCCAATTTGCACAAAATCCCACAAAAATGTCAAATTCTCCAAATAACTCCCTCCTCAAGAACTATGAAGATCTTCAAGGAGAAGATAAAGAACTTCAAGGAAAACTCAAGATCTTCAAAGAAATTTGAAGAAACACGAGAAATCTGAAATGGTTCGGATCTTTGAGAAGATTCCAAAACCCGAACTCACTCACTCACAAATCGTTTTAACTGAAAAAAGGAAAATG
>JAJSZK010000638.1:0-10991 GCA_022985045.1 Macadamia tetraphylla | reverse complement strand
GCCCTCTCGTGGGTGCCACAAAGCGGTAGGGGCCCACTGAAGGTACCCACCGTGCTACCCACCTGGTTCATGAAAAGACACTGCTTCTTCCCCATTTTTCCATTCTTGGGGAATCAAATGGGTTTTTTCCCACCCATTCTTCACACCTTCAAGGTTCTATAGGATGGTTCTAACCTAGATCTAGGTTAGATTCAAGTGGGGGAAAAACCATCTTACCTTCTTTGCTCAAAAACCCACTTCAAACCCTCCAAATCACTTCAAACCCACAATGTTCCTTCCACCTTGTCAATATCTCTTCAAATCCTTCAAGATCAACACATAAATCATCTATTAAACCTTAGATTCATCATTTCAAAGGAGATTTACAAGATCTCAAGAAACCATCAATCAAGGGTTTTAAAGCTTGGGTATGGTGAATGTTCACAAAACCCAACTTTGCTTACCTCTAATCGAGATCTAGAGTTGAAGATCACTCCCCCGCACCGAATGGGAAGATCGAGCCGCCCGCTAAAATCTCTTTTTTTCCCCTTTTCCTTCCCTTCCTTTCTTCTTCCCTTTCTTTTCTCTCTCTTTACTTTTCTCACCAACGACGGGGTAATAAATGGAAAGAAGGAAAATCATAAAGCTTTATATATAACTCCTAATAAGTGAAAAGGCACATGGATGGGTCACTCGTGGGGGGGTTACCCACCGCCCTACCCACCGAGGGCCAAAACTTTGATTTTGATCGGTTCGGCCCCCGGAACCCCACCCTGCATACGATGTAGCATACGATATACCTTAAAATACGGATATAATACCTATTTTATCCGACATGGCCTTATGGTAGGTGCATGTACAGGGCTTGGGCACTCCTGCCTCTTCCCGCACGGGCTGGGACTTGTCGCCACCGGTATTTAAGGTCACCCGAGCCATCATAGCCCATAAGGAACCCGCCTAATTTCCCCGGGCTGGGTTCCCCCGGCATAGTTAAACTAGTTCAATCGCTAATCGCTGGTTTAAAAAGTGGGGTATTACATTACCCCCTTCTAAAAAATTTCGCCCTCAAATTTTGGCACTGTTGATAAAAAGATGAGGGTATTTGGGCCTCGCATTTCATCCTCTACCTCCCAAGATGCTTCCTCAAGTGAGTGATCACCCATCGCACCTTTACATAGGAAATGGAGGGGAGGGAAAGGGTTTTCCCCTTTCCCGGGTCCAAAATTTCACCCGGGGTTGTTAGTATAGGTCATATCGGCTTCTAGATTTCGTTCCAGGGGTAGTACATGAGATGGATCATGCACGATTTTTCAAAGATGGATATATGGAATACATCGTGAACATCCCCAAGTGAAGGTGGCAGCAAGCATGTAGGCTATCGAGCCAACCCGGATAAGATCTCAAATGGTCCCATGTATCTTGGGCTCAATTTCCCCCTTTTCTGTGAAACCTTTGAAAACCCTTTTAGTAGGAGAGATCTTGAGAAATCCCTTTTTCTCCTAGCTGAAATTCAATATCCTTCCTCAGGGTGTCCGATAGCTCTTTTGACGGATCGAGCGCTTTTAATCCGTTTTCAATAACGCCGACTTTGTCACAAGTCATTTGTATCATTTCAGGTCCTAACATTCGACGCTCACCTACATCATCCCAATACAAAGGAGTTCTCGCATTTTCCCGCCATATAACCCCCATAGGGAGCCATCCTAATTGTAGCTTGGTAATCGTTGTTATATGCAAACCCATAAGAGGTATATATTCTTCCCAACCGCCACTCATCTCCATTGCATATGCCCCGAGCATGTCTTCTAATATCTGATGGTTGGGCCCGATCGACCATCCGTCTGGGGTGAAAAGATGTACTCAAATTCAGCCGTGATCCCAAGGCACGCTGAAATTTTCCAAAATCTGAAGTAAACCCTTTGGGTCCCTATCCAAACAATGCTCACCGGCACTCCATGTAAACGCATTATGTTGTCCATGTAAAGTTGTGCTAGTTTAGCCATGGAGAACTTGGTCTTAAAGGAAAAAAATGAGCGCCTTGGTAAGTCGATCCACAATCACCCATATCACATCCTTTCCCCTTAGGTGTACTTGGTAGTCCGTGATGAAGTCCATTGTAATCCTTTCCCACTTCCATTCGCCCCGGGAGGGCAAGAGTCCCATAAGGTCGATCCCTTTTCCCAGCTTTTACGGTAAGACAAGCCCACATATAAAGCTATGGTGACTTTCATGCTTGGCCACCAAGAACTTTGTTTGAGGTCTTTGTACATTTTGGTACTTCCCGGTGAAGTGAGTACGGGAGCTATGTGCTTCTCTCACTATCTTATCTTGTATATCCAAATCATGGGTACACACAACTGCCTCAAACATCAATGCCCCATCCCCGGGCTAAAGTAAAACTGGTCGTCATTTTTTGGGTCTTGAACCTTAACTCGATCCGCCGCAATTCGGATCTAAAGGTTGCTTCATTATCACCTCTTGCCTAATTCCCGGGATGCACCGAGAGCCTGGATATAGTCAACCATTTAAGGTTTTCCGTTGAGGTTCAAGCTCTAAGGTTGCCCTTCATACAAGAGGGTTTCGCCCATTAGCATCGCCTTGCAGTGGTGGACCGATCGCTATATGAGAGTGAAAAAAGCTCTTCCGACTTAATGCATCTGCTACTACATTAGCCTTCCCGGGATGATACCGAATGTCGCACATAATCCTTCATGAGTTCAAGCCATCTCCCCCGCCTCATGTTCAAACCCTTTCCCGGGTGAAGAAGTATTTTGGCTTTTGTGATCACCGATATCTCGACTTCTCCCCATATAAATAATGTCGCCAGATCTTAAGGGCAAAATGATCAGGCTAGTTCCAAGTCGTGAGGGGTAGTTCTTCTCATCCCCTTTTAGTTGTCTGGATGCATACGTTTATTACCTTACGCTGCATGAGAACACAACCCAAACCAACTTTGGAAGCATCGGTATAAACGCCTTTCCCATTCGGCCTTCAGAATAGTCGACAGTGGGGCCACTAACCTTTCTTTCAATTCTCGAAGCTCTTCTCACATTCCTCCGCCTACCGAATTTCACCCCCTTTTTTAGTCAACTTGGTCTTTGGGGCCGAGATTCGAGCAAAATTTCGATGAAGCCCGGTAATATCCACCAAACCCAAGAAGTCCTAATTTAAAAGAATATCTTGGGTTTTCCCCATTCCACTCATGTTTTACTTTAGCAGATCTACTATTCCGCCTTAGACACTAGGGCCCCCGTGAATCCAACTTGTTCGCCGTAATTCACACTTCTGATTTGGCAAACAACGTTGTTCCTCAACCTCTGAACACCATTCTCAAGTGTTGAGTTTTCCCCCGGTCTTGGAGTAGATCAAGATATCGCCAACGAAAACAATTACCCATTTGTCAAAAGCACACCCTCGAAATACTCGATTCATTAGATCCATGAATGCCGCCCCCTTTGGGTTTAAACCCCAAAGGACAACACTAAGAACTCATAATGCCCGGGACGAGTCCTAAATGCTGTTTTGGGTATATCCCCTTTCTTTATCTTGAGTCGATAATACCCGGGACCGGTCTATCTTTGAAAATACCTCGCCCTCAATCGATCAAATAAATCATCGAGGGGGCAATGGATACCGTTTTAATGGTTAGCTTATTCAACCCCCTTTAATCTATGCACATACGCAAACTAGCATCCTTCTTCTTGACAAACAACACGGGCACCCAAGGTGAAACACTTGGGTTTAATAAACCCCTTTTCTAATAATTCCCAATCGATCTCGCAATTCCTTCAATTCCCCGGTGCCATCCTCAGATGGAGCCTTAGATATCGGAGCTGCTCCAGAGTCAAGTCTATGGCAACTCCAACTCTATCGTGGTAAATGCATCGATCATCCGGGAAAACATGGGAAACTCTTTAACCACCTTTACTTCTTCTAGAGGTGTAACTCTTGCATCAACATCGAGTACCGAGGCTATGAAACCCTGACATCCACTTTCTAGCAACTTTACCGCTTGAAGAGCAGAGACAAGGACCTTCCTCACCATTTTCATTGCATCCGTTTCGGTATAACCACTTTTTCCCCCTTCGCCATTTGTCACCTTAATCAGCCTTTCCAAGACAGATCACATTGGCTCGATGAGCCGACAACCAATCCATACCCAATATAACATCAAAATTCTACATATTGAACTTAATGAGTTGTGCATCAAAGTTCTTCCCCCAAATTTTTCATCGGCAGGGGCCCCTACACTTCCTTCAATCGTAAATTTTTTCCAAAAGAGGGCATACTAACAATCATTCCATGGTCTAGGATCCTCGGTGATACCCCAAGTTTCCTACAAATCTCTTAGATGCGAATGAATGAGTAGCCCCTAATCGAATAAAACATAGGTCGGTATGCTCGATATGGGTAGGATACCTAGTATAACAATGCATATAATTTCAGCAGTCATCAATATTAATCATAATGAATTTCTTAATTTAAAATGTACCGAACTTTGCTTTTAGCCTCCCTTTCCCGGCCGATAGAGCATACATCCTTCCTCGGGGTTGATTCCCTCGAGGTAAGGGGGGTTTGGGTACCCCAGAGGGTCGATGTGGGCAATGCTAGTCCGCCCGGCTCTTTTGATAATGCCCATATGAATGGCGCTGAAGCAACGAATCGAGACCCCGGAATCGAGGGGGCCCCCTCTGTTTTTGGGGACCCGGGTGATGGAGGTCGAGGGGGCCTTGGAGCCGGGGGTCCCACACTAGTGTTCGGCGAAAAGAGGTAGAACCCAACCACCAACGCCTAGGAGGGTAGCCGATGGCCTATAGGGCTGTTTATACATAGGCCCTAATCGATGATCCATGTATGCCTTGGAGGAATCCCCCATATCCGGAATGGATTTGTTCTTTTCCAACCGAGTGAGGGAATTTTCCCCCCTTTTTTGCTTATCTTCCATGGTTTTGGGCCCTTTCGCATAACCCCGGCCATATTGGGTCAAATCCAAGACCTCAAGCATGCACCCAATAGATGCTTTTGGGCCCTTTTTGGGAACCTTGCTACCTTCTTCATTGTCGATATGCCTTGGGGCAAAATGGAACAAACTCTCGAATTGTTGTTGGTACTCAGGACGCCTTTACCTCCTTGAGCTAAGGCCATGAACTCGCCTCCTTTGGGTTTTCGGGTTACGCGGATAATGGTTGCCCAAAAAACAACTCTTTGAACTGCTCCCAAGTGGGTTTCCCGGATGAGCAGCCATCAATATAGGCTTGAGGCTTGCCACCAAGAATTTGCCTCTTTCTTGAGTTGCAACCCAAAACAAATAAGTTTCGGGCATCCGTGCACTCAAGCACCTCAAATATCTTCTAATTCTTGGATCCATTGATCCGTTCCAGGGGATCACTCCCCACCTTAGAGAATACAGTGGTAATTTCCCTTTTGAATGACTCCACTACCCTTGACGACTTACCCCCGGGTTAGGAGCATGGGGGTGATAGTATGAGTATGGAGGAGGCATCCCATCCCGAGGAACACCGAATGGTGGGATTGGAGGTGTACCCCCCCTTGTCCCCCCGCCCCCGACCCTCGGGTGGGCCCTGTGGAGTGAGTCCCCGGGAGGTTGCCCCGTTGAAAAAAACCCAAATTTCTGTGGAAAAATATAAATGTTTCCCCTTTCAAGCATTTGTTTAAAAGCTTGTTGTGACCCCGGATTATAGTAGCAACATCCCCCTGTAAAAACCCCGGTGGGGGCCCCCGGGGGTGTACTAAGGTGGGCCCCCATGTCCCCCCCCCCACCAAGGGTCTCGGAGGTAGTGGAGGTGAGGTTTGCCCCAGGCGGGACCCCCCGGATTTTGTGGTCGACCGACCGGACGAGGCCCCCGGAGGTCCCCGGGGCATTACAAACGGATCTAGTACGCACCATCGATCCCGACGGAACACATCACACACCATATTGGTTAAACATCAGAGAATTGATTTCGCACACAATCATATGCCCTTACATGAGGTGTTGTAGTGTATGATACCCCGTAAAAAAGGGGGACCAATTCCAAGATACAGGCAAAGGCCCCAACAGAATGTCAATGGTCCCATTTTACCATAGACATTAATCATAGGAAGAATGTCCATAATGAAAATCAATGAAATCATACTAGGAGGAGAAAGGAAAAAAAAAAAAAAAAATTTTAAAAATTTTCCCCAATTCACAACCTGGGTTGCTGGGGGGGCCCCCGGGGTTTAGCCCCCGGTCCTAACCCCCTGGGTGGCACCGGGGGGCCCCCCCGGAAACCCGGTTTTAAAAGCCTCACACCGGGGGGCCCCTGGTGGGGCCCCGGGCCGGTCATACCCACGGTCATCCAAAACACGGCGGGGGCCCCCGGGCCCCTGTGCCTTTTCCTTTTTTCCCAAACTTTTTTCCCTTTTTTCCTTTTTTCCCTTGGGGGATTTTGGGAGGTCTCCTCCGCTTCTACTCTTGGGTCCACTCATCCACTCGGGTTTTAGAGAAGAGTCAACTCCCCCCCATTCAAGTAAGTTCCTCCTTTTTCCCTTTTTTTAATTTCCTTTTGGGGTAGAATGCATGCATAAGGTTTACTTTCTAGGTTTCCTTTTCATTTTTTTCACCATAGAATAGTATTACCATGTTTGTGATGTTTTTTGGGGTCATTTGTAGTTTTGGGAATTTTATCTCTCCTTTTGGGAAAAAAACCCCCAAATTGTCCCCTAGGTTTCCAAATTTGGGGATTTCTTAAATTTTCCCCTTTTTTTTCCCCCCAAATTTAAACCCTTTGTGATGCATTCCATTTGATTTACACTAGATATGCTTTAGATTTCATGCCCCCTTTTCATTATGCTTGGAATCTTCATGTATTTCTATAAAACCCCCCTCTTTTGTTTTGGGTTTTCCCTTGTTTTTCATCCCATACTTGTATTCATGGAACTCCATAGTCTATTTGGGTATGTTTTTGCACTTTCATGACCCCCTTCTATGGCATTTCTTTTAGACCTAGGGTTTCAAGCTTTTATTTCATTGTGAATTTTTTGGGGGCATTGAAATCGAACCCCCCCTGTTATTTATGTTTTTTCCCTTTTTTTTCCCATTTTTGTTTTGGCATGTTCCCCCATTGTACCCTCCCGTGCTTCATGTCGGGGGTTTTCCCCTATCGTTCCTAGATTGTCGCCGCCCTTTGAAAAAATTTTGGGGTTTTGGGGTTTCCCCTTTTTAATTTGCCCCCTTTTCCCTTTCCCCTTTTAACCCCTACTTTCTTTTCTTATTCCCGGGATGTCCCACGCCCGGGGAAGGGGGCCATTTTCCGGGGGTTAGCCAAAAACCACCGCTTCTAAGCGGAAGAGTGGGGCCCAGCCCCCCCCGCCGGGAGACCCCCCTCCCCCGCCCCTTTGACTATGATGAGGAGCACTTCCTTAGTGCGGGGGCCCCGAAAGGGGCCCCAAATTCCCCAAGGGGGGCTTGATGAGGGAGAAACCGTGGTAGTCGGGATTTCCACAAGGCTGGGTTCGGGAGATTTTCGGTTTAAAGGGACTCTATTCTTCATGTAGACCGCCGGCTGAGCACCCCGTCCGGGGTTCTATTTAACCTGGGGGTTGGGTTTTCCGGGGAGTTCACCATGGGCCATTTGGGGTAAAGGGGGGTGGACATCCTTGATGGTGGGCCCCTTTGGGCCCGTTTCCCGGGGATATCCCGGGGGCACCAAACTCCCCCCCGGGTGGGGCCGGGGGGCCTTTTTATGAGCCCACACCCGGGGCTTCACCCCCGAGACCACCCGGCGGCCCCCCTGATCCGGACATCCTTTCCCGGGGTTCCCCTATTCCCTTTTTATCCGGGGAACCCTTTTTTCCCGAGGAGGTCATGGGAAAGTGGGTTTCATGGGGCCATTGCATTGCATTTTCACCCGAGGGGGGGGCGGCACTTGTGCCCCCCCACATTATTCTCAACGATGGAGCACCAAACCCCCCCCGAGGATGGAGGTTTCCCCTTATGGCGGGATCCTCACTAGGATCTTAGTTTTTTGGGTGGTTTCCGGGGGAAGGGGGAAAATTTGGGATAGGTTGGAAAAAACCTCCTAAAGATGGGTCCGCCCTTGGATTCACCTGGATCGGGGCTCAGAGGTGGGGTAGGAGGGCTGCCCCATGGAGGATGCCCCCATGGAGGGGGGCCCGGGAGGAGGATGAGGACCCCCCCTGGGGCGAAGGGGGGATCGATGGGTGGTGGCACCCCGAGGGGCCCGAGCCGAGAGGCCCCGGCCCTTCTAGGGCAGCCCCACCCCCGGGGAGTGGTGCCTCGATTTTGAGGGCAGGGCCCCCTCCAGGGGGGCCCCTTGGGTGGCCAAGTTCAGCTATTTAGGGGGGGCGAGATTGTCCCCGGGAGGCTTTTGGGGGAGGCGACCCCCTTTGGAGGTTTCCCTTCCCTTTAAAAGGGGGGGACTTGGACACCAAAACGTTTATCTCAAAAGTTTTTGGGCCCGGGGTTTGGGGGGGGGTTTGGTAAACGAGGTTCGATTATTACGATCACCCCCCTCCCCAACTCTGGGGCCCCCTAACGTGGTGATCATCGATGATGATGGCGACCGGGGGGGTTGGGGCCCCCCCACCAGTTTTTACCTATTTTTTTTTTTTTTTTTTTTTAATTGATATTTTATCTTTATCATTCCTTGTATTTTTGTTGGATTCATTTATGGAATGATATTTTTTGGGATAGTAAATTTTTGTGGTGAATTCATATGTGGGGTACTTGTGTGATTTTGTTGTGATGTTTTTTCTACCCGTGCTCATTGTTATATTTATTATTTGTTGTTTATGGGGATTTGTGAAAAATTTTTGGGGAAAACCCTTTTTTGATTTTTTTAAATTTTCCCAAAATAGTACTTTATAGGTTATAGTACCAACTAATTACCTTTTATCTATACCGCATCCATGAATGCAATATATAATCAATCCTTTTTATTTTCTTTCTTTGGCTTTTAATTTTTAAAGCTTTTTTTTTAAAACCCCAACCCCCCATTTTCCTATTATAGAGTCTCGGATTCTAATGGTTTTTGGGGGAGGGCATCCTCGATACCACCGTTTGTCACACCCCCTCAAACCCGACTTGACCAAAAGTTAACCCCTTTAAACCCCCAAACCCCCCGGGGGGATCATCGAATCGATTCCACCAAAAAGCCCCCAACATAAGTTCAATAGATGGGGAAGACTAAGTTTTCCCGGGGAAAAAACCCCATTTTTGAAAACCAATTGTGATATAATAATTATATACATGGGGGCCAAGGCATGATAATTACACAAAAAAAGTACAATTCAAAATCAAGTAAAACGAAATCATAAAAACAATCGAGTGCCCCCCTTTGGTTTAAAAAGGGGGCCTTTTAAATAAAGGGGTTTACCCCCGGGATCCCTAGAAAGCCCCCGGGGGCCCCGAAGTGGACTCGGGTTTTTTCCCCCCGCTTCCCCGGCGGGGCCCGGTTAACCCCCGGGTCCACCCCTCTTAGAAACTGGTGGGACCCCCCATCCCCCCGGGTGTATGCCCCAAAAAATCATCTAAAAGGGGGGGTACCGGGGGATGAGCTCACTAGCTCGGAAGTAGAAAGATGGACCACACAAAAACCACACATCCCAAAACATCATATGCACTAATGCCATGCTATACATTTTAAATCACATCCACCTAAGCAACATTACTAAGCCCGGGGGTTTTTGTGCTACAAACCACGGGGATACGGGGGGCAGGCGTGAACTCCCCCCGGATCGCCCATAGGGCTTGGGGAAAGGCCCCC
The DNA here is from genome assembly GCA_022985045.1 of Macadamia tetraphylla. Lineage (NCBI taxonomy): Eukaryota > Viridiplantae > Streptophyta > Magnoliopsida > Proteales > Proteaceae > Macadamia > Macadamia tetraphylla. The sequence continues at coordinate 1,242 of JAJSZK010000638.1, read as the reverse complement.
CTGAGTACGGGAAAAGTAAAGACAATCCGCCCCCCGGGGCCTCAAAAAAGTAAATGACGAAAATAAAGGTCCGACCCCAAAAATTTAAAAGCAAACGATTGGCCCCCTTGAATGTACCCCCGGGGGTTTCCATGGCCCCACATGACCCGGGGAATGCCTAACCGCCACGGTCCAAACCGCCCCCCCGTTTCCCCCAAATGGTAACCCAACACCTTAACCCCTTGGGAAGGGGGAGAGGATGGTGAAAATCCTAATACCGATGCCCCCATATGACAATATCAAAGATAGTGCCACCGGGCCCATTCCACGGGCCACCAATGCATTTTTTTTAAGCCGACCCCATCTAGTCTATCAATGCATTATGCACCATGATGTCCACATTCAACATATAAATATCTCATTCAATTGGCATTTGAAAAGTAAACATAGCACATATGCACATCAATGTGTGGAATGACTAATCTACATAGCATATTCATGATGACATGACTAGATTAGATATATTTAAATGAATCCCAAAAAATCCCTTTGAAAAAAGGGCCCAAAAAACCCCCCCCACTTCTTACTTAAAGGGATTCCCGTTTCGGGTGGGTTTGGGGGGGCCGGGGGGTTTTGGGGAACCTAACATAATTGAGAAAGGGTTAACTTCACCATTTTAGGATCAAAATTAATGAAATCCAATGTCAAAATCGTGTTTAGAACGTCAAAGAAGGTTAAAGTCCGATTTGGGTTCGAGGGCAAAAGGGGTCAGGGCCACCGGGGGGGTCGGGGGTGCCAACCCACCGGTCCTCCCGGGGTAGGCCCCCCGGGGGGTACCCCCCGGCCCACCCCTTTGGGGGCGAAGGCCCCCCCCTGGTGGGTGCCATAGGGGTGGGCCCCCCCCGGGGGTTTTACCCATGCTCCCCCCGGGGTTTGGGAAAAACACTTTTTTCCCCATTTTCTTCATTTTTTGGGGGAATCAAAGGGGGGTTTTTCCCCCCCCATTCTTCACACCTTCAAGGTCTTATAGGATGGTTCTAACCTAGATCTAGGTTAGATTCAAGTAAAGGGAAAAAACCCTCTTACCTTTTTGCTCAAAACCCCTTCAAACCCTCCAAATCACTTCAAACCCCCAATGTTCCTTCCACCTTGTCAATATCTCTTCAAATCCTTCAAGATCAACATATAAATCATCTATTAAACCTTAGATTCATCATTTAAAAAGGGGATTTAAAAGATCTCAAAAAACCATAATCGAATCAA
>JAJSZK010000637.1:0-10409 GCA_022985045.1 Macadamia tetraphylla | reverse complement strand
GAGCCTTTCCTTCGCCCCACCCATCGCCCCCAGTAGAAGTATTAGAAAATGCATGAATCAACTGGGGATGATCGAGGGCTACAATGTTGGCTGGCAGAGACCTTGCATGCATACAATTCTCTCAAATCAGCCTTTCTCCAATCCATTCTTGGAAGAGAAGGGAATAAGGAGTTTGATGAATAGAGGGGATAGAAAGCTACCGTCGCTATTGTCGGACCGAGTCCTTGCTCGATTTTTGATGTGGGACCATGCCATGCACGGATCAATCCCTTGTCAATTCATGTTTTAAAGTATCTCCGAAAACCGAAAATACCCTCCGACACGTATCTTAAATTTAGCACCGATACAATACACACCGATACGATACATGAAATTTTTAAACTTTTGTATCGATATATATCCTACATACATACCAATATGCATAACATCACCGATACACACCGATAAATATGATACGAACGATATGTATCGATACTCTATGGAAAATATAAAATCGAGGTGAAATGTACGCTTCAAGATGTATCGATTGGTACATATCGGTTGGTATGTATTGTTGAGTATCAATCATATCGGTGAGTATCGGTTTTATTGATCGACACGATCGATGAGTATTGATACGTATCAATATGTACCGACATCGTGCGCTACGGTCATATAATGGCCAAGATGGGTAATTTTTCGTAAAACACGATTTTTGAGGGTTTTATTCCAAAGTTGCCCCACCATATTTCTTTTAACTAAAGTGGAATCAAGGTTGGGAACAAGGATTTTACATTTATGAGACAACTATAAACCTTGAATTTTAGTGCGATACTTTCAATTTAGTGCTTATGCATAATACATATTATCAATAGATTTTTTAATAATTTTTTATGCAAAAGTATTTAAAAAGTGTTTCCTATACATTTGTGTGTATATCTTTAGAGTATCTTAGCATATCTCCGATGCGATCGATACCCTTCGATACATATCTTAATTATGGCCGATCGACACGACAACGATATTTGCCAAATTATCTTACCCTACTAGAAAATGCCTTGCTTTTCCGAGACAAATTTAGGTAATACAACAACTAATCTTAAAGATAATATTTTGATATCACTTTGCAATAAAAGTTCCCCATGCATATAGGCAAAAACTATCTAGAGAGGCCACACCTCAACTTTGGGTTCAAAGAAATAAAACAATTGTTTATTCCTTTAGGAAGCCAGCTTCCACAAGGAATTTCTTCACCGCCTACAAAAGTCAACCTCAACAATGACCTAACACCGCTCAAGAAACTTCCGGGGAAACCCCTCAGACTTGAGAGCTTACAGATCTAAATCCTAAATAGCCTGCTTTATTTCATCCCCACTCGATGGCCTCCAATCCGCCACATCCTCCTCCTCCAACATCCCGGGAATATTTTCAAGAAGATCATTATGAACTGTGATTGCATCACCCCATGAAATTCCTCAAAAAATCGAGACATAAGACGATATTCCGGGGTGGGAAAACCCCTGTTCCATCCTCCTTTTTAAGGAAGTGATCTGATTTTTCAACCTCCTAAGTTTCATTGATAGATGAAAATTTTCAATTACAATCTCCATTTTTTATCCATCTCAATTTAGCTTTTTTAGCCCACAACTTCTCATACATTTGATTGGCCTTCAATAATACTGCTTTTGCATCCGCTCTCATAAATAATTCATCATTCATCCCACCACCACTATCATGTCTTGAACCTTCTTTATTTCCATTAGCCTTGTCGATATCATTCATATTAGGAAAGGTGGGCCCCGCCAAGCCTTTAACCCCTCCTTAACCCCGCTTTTAATTTTTAGCCGTAACGAAGATTGGATCACCTCCCATATGAACTTTCCAAGCTTCCTCAACCATGGAGATAAATTGATCATTATCCATCCGTTATGGAATCGGATGGGGATATTTGTACCCTTTGAACAGCATTAGAGAACCAATAGAGGGCCATGATCAGACATCAAGACAACAAGACACATTGCTTCACATTTCTAAGCACATCGATCCACTTCTCATTACAGAAACTCCAATCTAACACTATAGCCACATGATCCCTTCTACGATTGTTAGTCCAAGTGAATTTCTTTCCCTGAGAAGGGACAAAGAGCAGCACACATGCATCAACCATAGCCTGAACTCAACGGCCATCCAAGATTAAACTTACCAAAACCTCTTTTCTCATGCAAGAGCAGGTCGCATTGAAATCCACAATCACGCATCAATGAAACAAAGCGTATCCCGCAACTCCAAATCTAACCACAATTGCCGACACATATTTTTAAATGAACTTGCATGGACAAAAGAGATTCCCACTCTATTGCCCGGGCCATTCAAAGATCACCGACATATGTTGATCGACATACCAATAACTAGTCTCGAAAGCCCCAACTTCCATATAATCCATAAATTTGGGACTTTTTCATCCCTTACATAATGAAGAAAATCCACATCATAACCCATCCTACTAAAGAAAATAGCAGAAACTTACATACCTAAACCATGGGTTCAAAGCATAACACATCCAGGCATGTTCCTTCACTAGTTGACATAAAGCCCTAACCCAACGGCCTTCCTAGCACCCAATATTCCAATATAGGATCTTCATGGATCACTTCTTTGAGGATTGATTTTATGGGCTTTTAGCCTTACCAACCGTTTTTTTCTTTGCTTTCCACCCACAACCATGCCTCCAACCTCCTTCTCCCGAGCCACACGCAGATCCATCCTCGTAACTTATGAATGAACAATACAGACTGCTCCTTGAACATTCCCCCCGGCAGAGATGACACAACGTGGTCTTCCGGTCTTCAACTACTCCTGACTCCATTGGCCATTGCAACACCCCCACCAAGTCCTTTGAAATAACCTAGAGGGGGGGTGAATAGGTTATACTAGTGGAATTTAACTATTTTCGATGTATAGATCACAAGTGTGATTGTAATTTAAAAACGATGCTGAATAAATAAAATAAGAACAACCACAACACAAGATTTATAGTGGTTCGACCAATTCGAGTCTAGTCCACTCCCTACAAGAACCTCTTGTAAGGTATTCCACTAATTCTCCTTTCAAGAAAAAGAGGTAGGAAAAAAACCCTTTTCAATCTTTTACGGGTAAGAGTATCCTTACAAATCTCCTTTCCAGCAGAGAGACACCTTTACAATCTCTTTTAGAGGTAGAGAGAGACCTTTCTTTTAGGATAAGAGTATCCTTACAATCCTAAGTAGCCTAGAATTGTAAAAAAAGATTAATAAGAAATAGTGGGATAAGATGAATACCTCAAGTGTGGTGCAAATGAGAATGAATAATAAATGATGAGTGATGCATCTTTGTAAAGTCCCTCTACGGCTTTGACTTGCACAGAGAGAGTAGAGGACTTTGATTGAGACTTGAGCTCTTGTTTGGGATTTGTGTAATAGAATAACTCAAGTAGAAATAAACTTCTTTAATGCTTGCAACAATGCTCTTAAATCTCTTTCTTAATGAATATTTAATTAAGAGTGATTAGGGTATTTATAGGTGAACTTAGTGAAGCATTTTAGGCAGGGAATCAAGCTCTAACGGACATATTCTAGGACTTGTGTCGACCGCCATCCGTATCCGATCGACCGCCAAGAGCCATTGTAGGCAAAATAGAGCCTGCACTTCCAGCACACCGGCCTATCGGGACTTTCATTGGTCGACCGCCTATGGTCTCGAATAGGTTCGATCGACTGGGCTTCTAGTCGGTCGACCGCCTATGGTCTCGGGGGTTTCCCGGGTCGACCGGGCTTCCCCCGGTCGACCACCAACATGACATGCTCGCTGATGTATCCCCGCCATATCGACCATCATCGTTGTTTTAACCATAACTTTTCGACCCGACTTCGAATGATCTGAGATTAATTGCTTTGGGAATCACAACTCAATTTCCTACATCTTCTATGAAGGATTCATCTCCTAATACTAATCTTAAGATTCCCTAAAATACCCTTGAGTCAGGTTACCGTGGTGTTCCACACGACTTAGAGACTTTCCATACCGGTCAAGGCATGCTCTATGGTCATTCTAATATGATGCAATGCACATGCATGAGGTGAGTGCATATATGTATGTGGAAATTAAAATTACATTAAAATAACTTAATCTATCCTAGTGGTCTTCTTCACTTGAATCTTCCATTCTATGGCCTTCATCTTCTTTCCTTCTTGTTTGCGTTCATGTCTTTAAGCTTCATGTCTTGATTCAATCTTCTAAGGGTTTCTTCAAGCTAATCACACTTTATCAATCAAGGAAGATGTATGTTTGTTTGTTAACACAAAAACATGGCAAGGAGTGTGGACATGTTTCCCAACAATCTCCCCTTTTGGTGATGACAAACAAACATAGACAATGAAACCAAATACAAGAAATAATTTGACTATCTCTGTAAAGATCAATAGGATAATGAAATTCAAAGCCGTAAAGTAAACAAGGATAGATAAAGTCATTTCCATAAACAATTTAACATTTCCATAAACATTAAAGATAATACTATCATTGTTATTGTCAAGTAAGTCTTCTCCCTTTGTCAACAAGAAAAGGTAAGAAAATGACACAAAAAAATACCCCTCGAGTATGTGCCAATAGAAAAATATCATAAGTTCAACTGTCCATAAATGTCAAAAGTATATAATAATAAACGATGTAAACAAACATAAAGTTGCAAGAAGAAACAAAATTTCCCTAATCACATCCTCATCCTCCATGTCCGCCATCATCTTCTTCGTCATCCTCATCGCCCTCGTCTGCAGAGGAGCTTGAGAATCTTATTCGTTTTTTTCCATTTTTTCCAAGGGGGCAAGGATGATGTTTCCAACTTTCAAGATCAACAATAGCTTGCATAGGTCGATGTCTCATCACCGCCGTTGCTGGTGGCCGGGTCAAGCAAGAGTCTTTTGGAGTGTGGGGCTGGGGAAGAAGATGCATTTTGAATGGTGGAAATATTGATCTCTTGGGGAAATGGGTCAAATGATTCACCAAAAAATCTACTTGAAAGTGGTCCATGATTTGGCAAATCATCCTCCATAGGATAGATTTTCTTGAAGTCTATCACCATGGGTAATCATGGTTTTGAGCAGTAATGTAAGGAAGGTTGATGGGTACATTTTTACGATACATGAGGTAAGATAGGCATGAAGGGGGAGACTTCATCTCTATGACCACTCTTTGGGAGAATGTTGTAAGAGATGATAAGATTGACAATCCTCCCTATATCAAGAAGTTCTTTAGCCTTAATTTTGTGTGTATTAGCATATTCCTTTATAATGCTAGGATACACACAGTCAACATCCATGAATTGTTCTATGTAGGTCTTGGGTCGGTAGTATTTGAGGTCCCCCGTCACGTAAATGTCTAGGATTTCTCCTAAAATCGAATGTCGATGTCTATTGGTATGCCCCTTTAACATAGGAATGGACTAAAAGGTTGTCACCTTTACCGAGAAGGTAAGGTTACAAAAGAACATTTTGACTAGATGGGGATAACAATGGGAGTCAAGTTTGAGAATGTTGCCCCATCCCAAGGCATCAAAAAGGTCTTTGATGTCATACCTGGACAAAGAGTCGGTATTGATGGTCCTACCTTGCTCTATGTTACGAGAGATGTAGAGATCCCATGATTCTTGAGCAATGGTGGATGAGAACCATGTATCTTTTTCAGAGGCCTTCCTTTTTCCCTTCTCGAGCCACGTTTTGTCTATATGGCGTGAGAGTCCATGGTGATTAGAGGTGTAAGAGAGAAAGAGATGCAAGGGTTTTGGGAGATGAATAGGAATGAATCTCAAGAGATCTAGGGTAGAAGGAAGTTCTAAGCTAGGGTTTTGGGAGATGAATAGTCAAAATAGGGTTTTAAGCCAAATAGGATTCTAAAGTTTTAAAAAATGGGTTAAAAAGTTGACTTTAAAGAGTTTAGAATCAATTTTCGACCCCCCAATGACAGCTATATGGTGGCGATCGATCGGTATCCCTTTCGTTAGAGGCGGTCGATCGAAAGTCATTGGCGTTGCCCGGGAAAACTATTGGGTCAGTACCGGCCGATCGGTATATTGGGGCGGTCGATCGTTGAGTCCAAGAAATTTTAGAACCTAAAAGATTATGGTGGAAAGGATTTTTCAAGTCCGGGCTTTTGGAAAAGAATTTTCAAAAAGAAATGTTTATTCATTCAGCCAAACGGGTTGCAAATGCCAAGCTCCTTCCTCGAAACTAAAACGCTTCTTCACCAAGAGGTTTAGTAAATATATCTACGAGTTGTTTATCGGGCCTCAATGAATTTAGAGAGACATCGCCATTTTGAATGGTGTCTCGAGAAAGTGGTGTCGAATATCAATGTGCTTTGCCCTTGAGTGTAAAATGGGATTTTACTCAAGTTTATGGCACCGTGTCATCGCACATGATTGGGCAAGATTTGAAACGACTCCAAAGTCCTCGAGAGTTTGCTTCATCCAAAGGATTTGAGCACAACATCTACCAACTGCAATATATTCAGCTTCTATGGTAGATAAAGCAACGGTTTGTTTCTTGCTAAACCAAGAGACAAGGCAAGAGCCGAGAAGTGACAAGTACCACCGGTACTTTTTCCGCCAATATGGCAACCCCTAAGTCAAGATCGTAAAAGTGACCAAGTCAAGGGGTTGGTTTTGGGGTACCATAACCCAACATCACAAGTGCTTTTCAGATTTTTAAAAATTCTTTAAAAAGAAGTGAGGTGAGATCTCTGGGATCAGCTTGAAACCGAGCACATGCACATACACCGATATAATGTCTTTCTATTTGTCGTTAGATATAGGAGGCTTCCAATCATGCCTCTATATCTGGTTACATCCTCGAGTTCCATCATCATCCTTGGTTAGTTTCAAGGATGAGCTCATTGGAGTGTCTCAAGATTTTGATGTTAATGTCAAATTTCTTTATCGTCCTTGGTGTACTTGCTTTGATTTATGAAAATTCCATTATTAGTTTGTTTTATTTGAAGTCCAAGGAAGAAATTTAACTCTCCCATCATACTCATTTCAAATTCACGCTCATTTTGTTATCAATTCAAGACACATTCTCTCGTTGGTTGAGCCAAAATGAGTATGTCATTCTTCGTGTTCTTCACAAGGTTGTGTCAATCCTCCCTTGAGAAGCCACTTTCTCAAGAAAGTACTTAATCCCCATACCAAGCTCTGGGGGCTTGTTTGAGTCCATATAGAGCTTTCTCAAGTTTATAGACATGGTTTGGAAACTTAGGGTCTTCAAAGCCGGAGGTTGAGCTACATATACCTCTTCTTGAATGTATCCATTCAAGAAGGCACTTTTGACATCCATTTGATATAGTTTAAAGTTCTTATGACTTGCAAAAGCTAGTAACATTCTAATGGACTCCAACCTTCACCGTGCATAGGTTTCATCATAGTCTATTCCTCTTTCTAGTTATCCCCTTTGGCAACTAGTCTTGATTTGTTTCTCACTATGTTCCCATCTTCATCCATTTATTACAAGACCCACTTAGCACCAATGATGGTGTGGTGGTCGTCTAGGGACAAGTTCCCATACCTTGCTTTTTTCAAACCGGTGAAGCTCCTTGCATAGCTATAATCCAATCACCCCCTTTTAGTGCTTCTTCTATGTTCTTGGGTTCGATCCTTGAGATAAATGTTTGTGGTTGCATACCTCTCGGTTTTAGATCTAGTCCGGATTTTTCATCTAGATCTCCTATGATGTTTTCTAAGGATGATTCCTATGGAATGACTTCCTTAGGTAGTGTTTCTAATTTTTCTATGGTAACATCATTTGAATCATTAAGATAAATATCATTAGTTTTGTTCTTAAGTTCATCAATTATAATATCATCATCATCAACAAGAGATTTGTTTAAGTCATTAGGTAAAGATTCATCAAATCTTACATTCATAGATTCTTCAACCATTAAAGATTTTTATTAAAAATTTATATGCCCCATCGTTGAGTGAGTATCCTAAGAATATTCCTTCATCGATTTTGCATCAAATTTTCCAAGATAATTTTTGGTGTTTAAGATGAAGCATTTACATCCAAATACTCTAAAGTAGTTTATTTTTGGTATTTTACCAAAGTATAGTTCATAAGGTGTTTTAGAAAGCAAAGGTCTAAGGATTATTCTATTTAGTACATAACATGTCAGATTTACACTTCAGCCCAAAAGTACTTAGGCAAAGAATATTCATTAAGCATAGTCCTTGTAGTCTCTTGTAATGACATTTTTTCCTTTCAACTACTCCATTAGATTGAGGGGTTCTAGAAGGAGAACTTATGGTCAATACCATACTTGTTGCAGATAAGTCAAATTGATTTATATTGTCAAATTCTCCTCCATGGTCACCCCCACAGAGGTTATAGTATACCTTTTTCCCATTTTGCAACTGTTACATAGAGTTGCAAATTCATCAAGGCATCATTTTTATTTTTCAAAAATAGTCCAAGTGTATCTAGAGTAGTGCCAACAATTACAAAGGTGTAATTTTACCACTCATACTAGATATGTTGATAGGTCCAAATAAGTCTAGGTGAAGTAGTTCCAATGGTCTAGAGGAAGAGACAATATTCTTCGACTTGTGGGAGACTTTGGTTTGTTTGTTTTTTTCGTGCATCACAAAAAATATCTATTTCATACTTGATTTTAGGGAGGTTCCTCACGAGATCCTTGGATGCTATGGTTTGAATCAACTTGACATTTATATGTCCAAGTCTTCTATGCCACAATAAAGACTCACTATGGTTAGAAACCAAGCACGCATTTAAGGAACTTACTTCATCAAGTATACAAACATAAATGTTGTTTTTCTTAGATCCTTTTAGTATTAGATTATCATTTGCATCTTTGATACAACAGTGGGAGACATTGAATTCTACTTTGTATCCAATGCTACATAATTGACTTACACTTAGGAGATTATAGTTCAAATTTTCACAAAGTAAACGCTCGAGATTGAAATACCTCCAAGTTTTATTTTTCCAATACCAGAATCTTTCCTTTGTCACATCTCCAAAGGAGATCCATCCTCCATCGTAGTCCCGTAAGCTTGAGAATAGGTTCTTGTTGGATGTCATGTGTTTGGAGCATCCACTGTCGATGACCCATTCAGATTCCACCTTATTCTTCAAGCAAACCTATAACAGAAATTTAATTGTACATTGGTCCCCATAATCTCATGGGTCCATCATTGTTAGTGTCAAACTTCCCGATTGGAACCCAAATGGTTTTGTACTTTTAGGATTTTTGTTCGCTTTGGAATGGCCTTAGGTTTCTTTGAGTCCTCTTTTCATAAGATCCATTTGATCTTTGTGGAGTATAGTATCTATAGAGTCCTTGGTTTTGGTATTTCCTTGTGGTCTATAAGTCTCCCTAGGATAGTTCTTGTATCCTTGGAATTGCCTTTGGGACCTCTCAATAGAGTACTCTATAAGGTTGGGTTTTTTTATACCTAGGCATAGGTCTAGAGTTTTTAAGGCTATATTGCCTTCTTAGGGGTGTAGTAGTAGGCATGGTTAACTCTTGATCTCTCAGCTTGAGAGTTGGCTTTCTTCTTTTCTTGGAGTGACACCGGTTTATGGAGTGTCCTGTTTTTACAAAAACTACATTTAATGTAGGAGGTGGATGGTTGGTTTCTTTGGGCACCCCCTTTTTGGATTCCCATTTCTAGATGGATTTTGTCCATTATAACCCAGCCTTCTCTTTCATTTGGGCTCTTCCTTTGAGAACCTAAAAGGTTGTCAAGGTTCTTTGCCCTGGTAAAGTGCAGAGGGTGGAGTTCAACTTAAAGTTTTCTTCCTCCAGTTTACTTACCTTTGAGGTTAGTGCCCACTCTCTTATTTAGTGTTTCAACCTCTTTTCAAGTTTACTTTTATCGACTCTAATTTTATACTTTCTTCAAAAAGGCCTCAAGGCTTCTTGAAGTTCCTCATTAGAGTCCCTACTAAAAGTTCAGGGTTTTAAATTTTACATACCTCTTGTTCTTCATCTCCGATGGCCATCAAGGCGAGGTTGGTGACTTCTTCTCCAAATTCACTTTTCTTCTTCATCACTTGAGTCCCATGTAGCTGCATAGGCCTTTCTTTTTGATTTATTTGGGCATTCAGTTCTGAAATGTCCAAGCTTCTGCACTCAAAACAAGCTATGTCTTTAGTAGGAATTTCCTTGGGTTTAATTTTTGTTTTAATTTTTCCCCATAGGATTTGTCACCGAGGATTTGTTCTTGTGTTGAATCTTCCTTTCTTTTGAGGAATTTGTTGAATTTCCTCGTGATGAGTGAAATTTTTTCCATGTCAAATTCTTCATCTTCTTCATCATCACTTACTTCTTCGATAGGTTGAGTTGATTTTAGCGCTATGGTTCTCCCTTTTTTAATTTGGTTT
>JAJSZK010000636.1:0-11498 GCA_022985045.1 Macadamia tetraphylla | reverse complement strand
TTCCATTTGCATGTATAATACATACCTCATTTTATATATATTATTTATGTGTCTATTGCATAAAATAATGATTTATTGTTTTTATTTCATGTATTAATTTTAGCATCGTACATAAAACGTAACATGTTTCATCATTTTATGTGTTATCATATGTTTTCACATGAAATAACGATCATAATTATCATGTCATGGAGCATTTACTTTATGTAGATAAGATAATTACATTTTTAATATTTTATGCATATTTTATTATTTCATGTGGTTTTAATATAGGTCTATATTTCATATGATATTTCAATAATTTCCTACAATTTTTTTCATGCAAGTTTATGTATATATTTTTTGCTTAAAAAAGGGACTTCAATGCTAGCTTAGGTTTAAAAATTTTCCTAGGAGAATATTCAAAACCCAACCCGGGTAGAAAGACAAAAAATTGGGGAGGTGGGTGCCTAACACCTTCCCATTTTTAAACCCCGACAGACTCTAATCTTTGGAAGCCCAAAAAATATGAAGTCAAATTCGGGGTTCCATCCTTTCAAGAACCCAACCCCTATTCAAGCTTGATCCCTTGATAAAAATTTGGGGCTCCACCATGGGTTGGGGGCCCCCTAAATCCTGATGGTGACCCCAAAAAATCTTTTTTTCCCCCCACCCCCCCAAAGCGACCATGTTTGAGACCAATTCTTCACCCCCCGAGGCCCAGGTGAAAGAAGGAGGAGATAAGAAAAAGTAGAAAAATTTTTTCCCTTTTTAAAAAAAGTACATGATCATAATTGCATGGAAAAAATGATAACTTGTATAATAGCACTTAGACCTCATGACTTAGCTCGATGGTTGATTTTGAATATAAGAGTAGGAGGGCTAGCATAAAAGAAATGTTTTTTTTTGTTTAACTTTATGTTGAATTGTATTGTTATGCTTAGAATCATTGTTATTGATCAATCAATGATGTTCTTACTTGTTTATGAATGTTACATTAAGTTGATGGCATGAAAAAGGAGTAGTTTGACTTTCTTCACTCGAGCGAGAAAAAGTGTAAGTTGGGGGTGTGATCGGGTCACAATTATTGTTGTTTAATTATTTATTTTTATTGGATGTCATGATTTAATCGATCCAGTTTTGCTATTTTATTGTGATTGCGGGTTTTAAGGATAGAATCAATTTTTCTTGGAAAAAGGAGTTTATAAAAAATGGAAGAGAATGATCTCTCTCTCTCTCTCTCTCTCCCCCATTTTTCTCTCTTGCTCCTACTTTCTCTCATCCTTTTCTTTCTCCTTGTCCAAATTAGAATAGGTTTCCCCCCTCTTCCATTTTTTCTAAAATATCTCTTCTATTTTCTCTCATCTCCCCCCATGTATTCCTCCCTCTTTTTTGTCCAAATCTCTCTCTCTCCCTTTTTCTCCTCTTTTTACTTTCCCCCTTTTTTCTCTTTTTCTCCCCCCTAAAATTTCTCCCATTCCCTCCTCCTTCTCAAGTCTTCCCTCTCTTCTCCTTACTCTCATCTCATGCACACCCTAATGTCCTTTTTTTTTTGTCCTAGACCAAATCCATCTCTCTTTGCACTCCCCTTCCCCCCTAATACAACTCCACCTTTTTCAATTTTTTTTTTGTCTTAATATCTCTCCCCTTTTTTGAATGTTTGGGGGCCCCCCTTTTTCTATCTCTCTCCCCCAATTTTCCTTTTCCCCTTTTCCCTTTTTTCTCTCTCTCTTTTCCATCTTTCTCCATTTTATCCTCTCTCCTTGTCCTAACCAGCCCCTAAAATATATCTCCTATTTCATCTCTCCCCCCATATCTTCTTTGATTCCTCTCTCTCTCTCAACCACAACTACAAAAGAGATCATTTTTTGTGTAGGATTTATTTCTTATATGTCCAAATTGACAATTGATTGGGTTCCATTACGAAATCCAATATTTAATCTGATTGCTAATTAGCTTGGATTCTATTAAGGATAGCCACCATATTAGTTTATGCAAATGGGGAAGATTGCTTCTAATTGATTGGCATACCTTAATGGGAGATGTGCATTATATTATTAAAGGAGACTAGGTCCCCCTTGTATGGTTACATACTAATCTCACCCATTAGAGAAGTGCAATGAGAAAATACAAATGGAGAAACTTATCTCCATTAAAGAAGAAGAAGGTTGCTCATTCGAAGGGGCGGCATCAATGGTTGCCTCAAGCTCCCTAAAACAACACGCCATCAACGGAAAGGGGTATGTTTTTTCTCCTCTTGTATTGAAATGGTTCATAGTGTATTGGCAAGATCCTTATTTTGATTTAAGAATTATTATGTTATAAACTCCATCAGTGGTATCAGAGTTTGGGTTTGCCAATAGGTTATGGATCGTTTTTAAATTAAAATCAAACATGAAAGTATTTTTTTTTAGTAGAATAATTTTGAATTATTTATTGTTGGGTGAATGCTATTAAAGAGGCTAAAATCAACCATGTCATATGTTGAAATCAACATTAAAGAGGCTGTAATAATAGGTTAAGGTTCTATTAATATAATTTAGGTTGAGATTGAGATGAGGACTTTCCTATCATAATACATATTTGGTTGGATTTTTTAAATTCTTTTAATGATATAAATATTGAGTTTTTATGCTTTTATTTTATAGTGATGGGCTAGATTTTATTTCTTTTTTTAAGTGATTTGGATATGGGCTTTAGCCATGTAATGTTTGATTCAAATCAAAAGGACTTAAATCCTTTTTTGACCCATTAAGCTCAATAGTTTTTAAAAGGGTTTATTTGATCCAAAACCAAATCATATTGAACCAAACCAAATCAAATCAATTGTTTGAACCAAATTGATTGGACCAAATATTGGCCCAAAACCAAATCGATGGACCCATGCCCCGACTCTACCAAGATTTTTTTTTGGTGGGTTTCCCCGAATCTAACCTTTTTTGGGGTCAACTTTCTACCCCGATCGAAATATTTCAAAGTTATGTTTTGTTTAAAAAATGCTTGAATAAATGAAAAAAAATTAGTCTATAAACTTTTGTTTTTATTTATAGCTATTTCTTTCTTTATTAAACTTTCCCCTTTTCCCTTTATTGAAACAACTTTATGTTTCCTTTCTTGAAATTTTTTTTTCTGTTTATGTTTGTTGAATGTATGTTTCATTTTTTTTTATGAAAACAAACATGTTTATGTGATGGAATTTTAAATAATAAAAAACACATATTAGGGACATAAATTTAAACCCTTTTTAGTGACAAAATTTTTTTATATGAAATCATTAAATAACCGCCCCCCTTTTTTATTCGATTCATTTTAAATCTAATTTTGATTCCGTTTTTCTATGTTTTCTATTATGGAAGAAATTTAAGATAACATATTGATGACCGATAATTAATTAATAATTTAATGATGTTATAAATGATTAGTTGTTAAAATTTTGGGGATAAAACTATGAAAACTAGTGATTGAACCGCCAAAGCGGATCAATAAATTCAAAGTGATTGAACTAAAAGTAACTATATCCAAACATCTTTAAAATTTGATATTTTAAAATCCTATTTTAAGGCATTAATGACATACACATGGAGAAGAGTGAGAGTATCCAATGGTACACATTCTCTCAATTGTGTCAATTTAATTTTAATGAAATATAAAAAAAATTTTATCCCATAATTATTGTAATTAGTTTGGGGTATTAGATCATGCAATTGGGTTTAAAACGGAGTATCCAAAGGTAACATTTCATCATAGTTTTGATGGTCACAACTATTAATCCTAAACATAATTGTGATAACATCAAGTTAAAGATAATTTTTGGGACATTATGATAAATCATTAGTCCAACAGTTGGTTTAAGATGGGAGTATCCAAACAAAATCTTTGCTTGACTATTTGGATAGATTTCTAGTCCTAAAGGTTTTTTCCCCAACCCCGTTAAATTTAACCACTAGCATATTACTTTCTTGATCTCAATGATGGATTGTCGATGTAATATGTTGCTTTTTCTAGAATTAAAATTTTCTAGTATTATTAAAAACTCAAAGTATTATTCATATGTAAGCATGTATTTATGTTTTCTTTCAAGTACCATCACCTATGGCTATCCCCTTAATTTCCCCCCACCCCTTTGGCTCAAACTTCGGATTGGCACGAGGAGCTAATATACTTTTACCTTCCAATGGTGACTATTATTTGTGACTAAAAAATTGATCTCACTAATAAAGTACTGCAGATGAGATTAGTCTTCATGAAAATTTTGGGCCCAATTAAACTAGTTGTGCCTTTTGTTTATCAAGAAAACAATTGGAAAGGTTATCAAAGGATCGATCCCTGACTCTAATGATGCAAAGACATATCTGGCGTCTATTGAAAAGCGGTTCTCTACCACAAACAAGTTTCTTGCAAACACACTTTTGGCTAAATTAGTGAACATAAAATATAATGGCGGGTGGCATGGGGGGGTCACATCTATGAAATGGTAAATTTATTTGCGAACTAGAAAAGATGGACCAAATACTAAATGAACCTTTCCTAGTTGGGTTGATCATTCAATCTCTTCCTCATAAATTTGAAGCATTCAAGATCCACTACAACACAAATAATGATAAATGGGTTTTGAATGAGCTTAAAAAAGGGGTTTTTGGGGGAAAACAAAATTGAAGAAAGGAGGAGGAAAAATTTAACATGGTGTCACATAAACAAAAAAAGGGGAAAAAGAACTTTAAAGTTGCACCAAAAAGAAAATTCAATCCACCCCAAACAAGAATTCGACAAAGTGAAATTTCCGAAGTAGGAGGGACATCTCAAAAGGACTATTAAAAACGCCACCTTTTTAAAAAAAGAAGGATAATAATTCTATCCTAGTTTGTTTTTACCAATCTTTTGCGCCCTTATAATGTTTTGTGCAACGGCATTTTGAATTCCATGCGGGACCCTTTTTAACTCGGGCCCAAGTCCTAGTGAGGTATCGCCTACAGGGGGGAAAGATGGAGCGAAGTTGAGAAATCGGCACTTGTGACTCATAATGGATACCAATACCTTTGGGGCTTATTGAGCACTCTTTTGTCCCTCTATTTCTAGAAATCTTATTTCTTTATCAAAACTTGATTCTGAGGGTTATGACTTTATGTTTGGGAATAATGTTTTTAAATTTATAAAGACAACAATCTAGTATTTACTGGATATTTGTTTTCTTAACCTTGTGGCATAGACATCTAGGTCATATTTCTAGACCTAGGATGGAGAAGTTGGTGAAGGAATGTGTATTTCCTATTTTGGACTTCACTAACTTTGGTACTTGTATAGATTGCATAAAAGATAAGCAATCTAGGACAAATAAAATTACTGTCACAAGGAGTGATGCACTGTTAGGATTAATTCATACGATATTTATGGACCTTTTCCCCCCCTACATTACGGTGAGATGTATTTCATCCCCTTTTTATTGATGATTACTCATTTATATTATTACGCCTACTTGTTAAAAAAAAAGTCTAAAAGCATAAATATCTTTAAAACATTTTTAAGTCAAAAAAGTTGGACGAAAGATCAAGACCTGGAGAACTGATAGAGGGGTGAGTATTACGATAGACATACGACCTAGGGCAAGTTGAGGGACCATTTGTCCATTTCCTCAAATCAAGGGTATCACTCCCCAAAAGATACACTTCGGTACCCCGGACAAAATAGAGTTGCAAAATGCATAATCGTACCTATGGGGATATGATTCAGTAGTATGATAAGCAACTCATCACTGTTCAAAGTTTATGTGGGTGAAGCTTTGAAAACAATCGTATATGTTGAATCGGGTTCCCAGAAGTCAATTCCTAAAAATCCTTCTGAGTTATGGACGGGAAAGATACCCAGTTTGAGATACTTAAACTTATGGGGCTGTCCAGCTAAAGCCAGATTGTATAATCCACATAAAAGGAAACTTAACCCCAAAACCATTAGTCGCTACTTCATTGGATACTACCAATGGTTAAAGGGTTTTCAGTTTTATGCACCCAAGTATAGTACTAGGTTTGTGGAAACTTCAACTACTAGATTCTTAGAGGATGACGACATTAGTGGGAGTGTTGAACCACGAATGGGTATTTGAGGAGCTCCGTTACACTTCCAGCTCCTATACATTATAATGACATTGTTATTCCATAAATTACCCCCGGGTAATGATCTTATGGAACAACAAACTACGATGATGTATCACTCCATGAGGACGTTGTCATTGAGAACCCCGTGGATTTACCTCCACCTCACCAAAAGTATAGGGTAGACCTCGAGAGTGAGGAGGTCCGCTTTTTTGGGATGATTATATAGTGTATCTCCAAGAGTCTGAATTTGATATTGGAATCAAGGACCCCCCCTTTAAAAATTTTTTAAACAAGCTATGAATGATAATGATTCTAATAAATGGGTATATGCCATAAAAGACAAATGAAATCCATAAGTGATAATAAAATCTTGGAGCTAGTTAAACTACCTTCAGGATCGAAAGCGACTGGTTGTAAATAGGTATTTAAGACCAAGCGTGACTAGAAGGGGAAAGTTAAACGGCATAAAGCCAGATTAGTCACGTAAGGTTTCACTCAGATGGAAGGTATTGACTACCATGAGTCCTTCTATAATCCCCTTTTTTTTAAACCCCGGGCCCGAACATGTTGCCCCGGTTTAACTATGCAAGACCGAACCGAGAGAGTTAGAGGGGGCCCTTATGGACTATGATGGAAAGGGTGTTTTTAAAAAACCCCGGCGGCCCGACAAGTCCGACCCAAAACCCGAAGAGATGGGAATACCAACCCGGTACATGCACCTATCATAAAGCCATGTACGGATAAAGGAAAGAGTATTTAAGGTGCATACGATATTACATCGATCCCGGGGGGGGTTTAGGGGGCCCCGAACCCCAAAAATCCCAATTTTTGGCCCCTCGTTTTTTGTGGGGCACCCCCCCCCCAAAAAGTGACCCATCCATGTGAATTAGTAGTTAATTAAGAAGTATATATATAGCTTTTATGTTTTTTTTCTTTTCATTTATGACACTCGACGGGTGAGGATAGTAAAGAGGAGAGAGAAAAAAAAGGGGAAGAAGAAGGAAGAGAAGGAAGAGGAAGAAAAGAAGGATTTCAGGGCCCCAAGCTTGATCTTCCCTTTCCCGCGCCGATCTTCAACACTAGATCTACATTTAGGGGGAAGCAAATTTGGGGTTCCCTTTAAACATTCACCATACCCAAGTAAAACCCTTGATTCGGGGGGGGTTTTGAGATCTTGTAAACCCCCTTTGAAATGATGAATCTAAGGTTTAATAGATGATTTTTTTTTGATCTTGAAGGATTTGAAGAGGTATTGAAAAGGGTTTGGGGAAGCATTGGGATTTGAAGTGATTTTGGGGGTTTTGAAGGTGTTCTTAAGCAAAGAAGGTAAGATGGCTTCCCATCACTTGAATCTAACCTAGATCTAGGTTAGAACCATGCAATAAGACATTGAAAGTGTGAAGAAGGGGTTTGGGGAAAAGCCCCATTTGAATCCCCAAAGAATAGAGGAAGTTGGGAAGAAACAAGCAGCTTTTTCTCGCCAAGACCGGTGGGCAACACTGCACATCTGCCCACCAGGCACCCGAGAGGGCAGGCCCTGGCACAACCGCGGGTAGACCGGGCCACCCCGCCCGCCGGTCTTAGAGCCCCCGGCCCAACCGATGGGCGATCGGCCAACCGGGGAAAGTGGTTGTCCGGTCCGACCGATGGCCAAACAGTGGGTCATTCCGACCCACCTGAGAGGCCCCGAATATGATTTTTACGTCCGATTGGACCCAAATCGGACGTGCGACCTTCTTTTAACGTTCTAAACATGATTTTGTCCTCGGATCTTGTTAATTTTGATCCTAAGATGGTGAAATACTAACCCCGATCACTCATGTTAGGTTCACCAAATCCTACCTCGACCGGGTCTCACCCGCACTCGAAGGGAATCTTTGTACACTACAGGTAAGTGGGGAGAGGACGTTTGGCCTTATTTCAAGGCATTGTTTGGCATTCATTTAAATGTATCTAGTCTAGTCATGCCATCATGAATATGCTATGTGGATTAGTCATCCTCACATTGTTATGCATGTGTGCTATGTTACTTACTAAATGCCAAGTGATGAGATGCTTATGTGATGAATGTTGACATTATTGTGCATAATGCATTAATAGACTAGATGTCGTAGTCGGCTTGGACACGAGTGCATTGGTGGCCCGTGGTATGGGACGCGGGGGCACTATACAATCGTACTATTGTCATATAGGAGCATGTGGTTTAGGATTTTCACCGCCTGCTACGCCCCTTTCCCCAACAGGGTTAAGGTGTTGGGTTACCATTTGGGGGAAGAAAGGGTCACGGTTGTCGTGTCATCGGTGGGGTTAGACTTTGCCCGGGTGGGTCATTAGGACTCGAACCCCGTGGTATATTCAAGAGGGCCAATCGTATCGTTTTTAAAATTTGGGCGGAGTCAAGCCTTTAATTTCAGCCATTTACTTTTCGTTGAGAGCGGTGGTCGACATTATTTTTACTTTCCGAGTACTCACGGTGGGCCTTCTCCGACAGCCCTATGGGTGTATCGGGATGGAGTTCGCATTGCATCTCAAGTATACGCCCAAAATCTGGCTGTAGTAGCACTATACCAAAGACTTAGTAATGTTGCTTAGGTGGATGTGGGTTTAAAAAGTATTGCATGGAATGTGTGATATGATTGTGTTTTGATGTGTGACCGCGTGGTCCATCTTTCCACTTGCCGAGCTAGTGAGCTCATCCCAGGGGCACCCCCTTTAGATGATTTTGCATGTCATCCATCCGAAGAGCACGGGTCGGGTCCCATGGTTGAGTTCCCCAAGAGGACCGTGAGCCCTCGAGGAGTTAGAGCACGGGACCGACGTCCGGCGAGAGTTGTGCTACGACCGTAGTTCGATGCCGAGCTGAGCTCCACTTTTGAGGCTGAACTGAGCACTACCATGTGATGCCGAGCCGGGCTCAACCCCGATGCCGACAGCTCTAGCCTTTGATACCGAGCCGATGGTACCCGATTTTTATGGTTTTTTATGTACTTGATATGTGAATTGTTTTTTTATTGTGTAAATATCATGCCTCCGCCCACATGTATATAACTATTGTATCACAAGTCGGTATCAAGTATTATGAGAATATTCACAAAACCTAGTCTTCCGCCGATCCGATGAGCTTTTATTAGTTGTGTATATGTGGTGGAATAAAACGATGATCTGGGATTTTGGGGTTTAAACCCGTTTAACCCGTCACCCCGGTTCAAGGTGAACGGGTGGACAAACGGTGGTATCGAGCGTGATGCTCGCTCCACTCACGATACCATTAGAACCCCGTAGAATCTATAATAGGAAATGGGGGTTAATGTAAAACTTTAAAGAGTAAAAGCCAAAGAAAGAAGTATTAAAAGGGTTGCATTTAGATGTTGCATTCATGGCAGGGTGAGAGTAGATAAAAGGTAAATAAGTTGATGTTATAACCTATCGAATAGTTGACAAATTTTCCCAAAGATAACGACGTAAAATGGGATTTCCAAAAATTTTTCACACAAACACCTGATAAACAATATATTCATATATGACAATGATCAAAAGTAACAATAGACACCACAACTAAACTACACAAGTATTCAACATATGAATTCACCACAAAAATCGCTATCAAAATACATTATCCCATAAATGAGTCCAATTACAGTACAAATACAAGGAATAAGAAAAGAAATGAAATATACAACAAGGTCCAATAAAAAAGAAATAGATAAGAAGCTGGTGTGGGCGAGCTAAGCCCTCACTGATAATCATCGTCATCATCTATGATCACTACGTTTGGGCGGGGGCTAAAGTTGACGCGAGGCGAGGGCAAAACCACGCTCACCACCAGCCTCCGAGTAGACCAAAAAACCCACATGGCGTGGCCGTGGTGCTCAAGTCCCGCCCCTTGGGGAAAGGAGTTCTCCAAAGTGTCGCCCCAGAGCCCCTGAAGCACTCTCGCCCCCTCTCGAGCTGAACTTGGCCATCCCAGGCTGCATGGTGGACATCATGCCTCAAATCGATGCACCACCCCGTGGTGGGGCTCTATGCTATGTGGCCAGCCTGGGAAACTAGGTTGGGACCTCTCGACCGAGGCACCTCCCGGGATGTCATCCCCCACCGATCATCCTCCTCATCCCGAGGAACATAGTCCTCATCCCCCCTGACCCTCCTCCATGGGGACATCCCCCAAAGGGGCAGCCCTCCACCCCTCCTCTAGCCCCGCCCTGAGGTGTATCCATAAGGGTATGGAGACCCATCCTCAAGGGGTTTCCCCCGTCGAACCTATCAGCCGGAGTCTTCCCTCCCGCCACTCAGTCCACCCCGAACTCAAGATCCTAGTGAGGATCCCGCCATAGGGGAATCCTCCACCCTCGGGTGGGAAGTATGGTGCCCATCGCCTTGAGGATAATGTCGAGGCACAAGTGCTCGACACCTCCCTCTATGGCCTTTATATGCAAGCGATGAAGGCCATGAAACCCACTGGGTTTCCCATGACCTCCTCCCGGGGGGCAAGTTGAATTGGACCAAACGGCAAACAAGGAACCTGGGAGAAGGATGTCTGACTGACGGGCATCCGCCGCAGATGGTCTCAGATATAGTTCGACGCTCCAAAATCATGAATGGTCCCGTGGGCTTACCCGGGGGGACCGAGTAACGGGGGCCCGGGCCCATATGCCCAAGATTGGGAAGGTATCCACGGGCCTTGGGTGTCTACCCTTCACCAAGCGACTATGGTGTACCCCCGACGGATAAGAAACCTCCAAGTTGCGAGAACGACGAACTAGCTGTCGTAGCATGGATGGTCTATGTGGAGGATAGACTCCCCGGCGAGAACCCTCATGGAAGCCTTGTGGAAGTCGCACTACCACGGTTTTTCCTCATCACCGCCCTTCAAAAATCGGCCTTTTTTGCCTCGCACTATGGAAGAGCCCCCATCATAGTCCAAAGGGTCGACGGGGTCCAGTCTCCCATGTGAGGGGGCCGATGGGTTCCCACCCCCCTTAGAAGCGGTAGTCTTACGTCCAACACTGAAGATGAGGGTCCCTGCCGATGCGAGATGACATCCGGAAGAAAAGAGGAAAGGGTGAGTAAGGAAAGGAAAATGAAAGTAAAGGGAGCCCAAAAATCAAATTTCACAAAATAGAAAAGGTGACAAGCTAGGAATGATAGGGAGCCTATGGACAAGATGCACGGTAAGTGACAAAGCGGAGTCATGATAAAAAAAAGAAAAAGATAGCAAGGAGCATATGTAAATGAGAGGATTCAATTTAATGCAAATTCATTCACAATGGAGTAAAACTTGAAACTATAGGTCTAAGATGGAAATGCCATGGAAGATCATGAACATGCAAAACATACTCTAATAGACTATGGAGGTCCACAAATACCAAGTATGTACAGAAAAATAAAGGAAACCCAATACAAAAAAGGGTTTTCGGAAGACATGGGGAT
>JAJSZK010000635.1:0-10960 GCA_022985045.1 Macadamia tetraphylla | reverse complement strand
GGCCAAAGTCGGTGGACATAGCGTTGGCCGTGGTGCTCAAGTCTGGCCCGGTGGAGAAGGAGTTCTCCAAAGTGCTGCCTCTCCGAGGATCGTTCCTCCTGGAGGCACTCGTCCAGCCGTCTCGATGTGAACTTGGCCATCCTGCAAGGCCGTATGGAGGACATCATGCCCTCGAAGTCGTATGCACCACCCTCAGGTGGTGGGGCTCTATGTGGTGAGGCTGCAGCTCTGGAGGGACTATGATCGGGACCTCTCGACTCAGTGTGTCACCACCAGATCATCCTCCTCGTCACGAGGCGTAGTCCTCATCCTCCTCGTGGACTCCTCCTCCAGGGACATCCTCCATGGGCAGCCCCCTCCCCTACCTCTGAGCTCTGCTCTCGGAGGTGTATCCATGGAGGGGGACCCATCCTCGGGAGGTTACTCTGTCGAACCTATCGCAGTCTTCCCTCCTGCTCGGTCCCCCAGAAGAACTCAAAGATCCTAGTGAGGACCCTGCCAGGGGGAATCCTCCATCCTCGGGGTGGGAAGTGTGGTGCTCCATCGTCCAAAGAATGATGTCAGGGAGGCACAAGTGCTCGACACCCCCCCTCCGGCCGTGTAGATCGGGCCCCAAGAAAGCCGTCATAAAACCCCCACTTTCCCGATGACCTCCTCGGGGAGCAGGTTAAAGCCCCGGCCCAAACCCCGAAAATAAGCGAACCTTGGGGTAGAAGGGCGTCTCGGACTCGGGACAGGTCTTTTTGCCCAATGGCCCAAAAAGGTGGGGTCCCCGGCTCATGAATGGTCGAAGGCTTACCCCGGAGGGCTGTAGTATCGGTGCCCAAAGGGCTTTTCCCGGGATTTTGGGGTACCATCAGCTGGATGTCTACCCCTTCACCAAGTGCTTTGGTGAACTCCCGTATGGATAAGACACCTCAAGTTGCGATGGAACGTTGGACTAGCTGCTGTAGAGGTCGGTCTACGTGAAGGATAGAACCCCGCCAGTGTTGAGAACCTCTCCAAAGCGGCCTTGTGGAAGTAAAGGGACTACCATGGTCTTCCCCATCATCCTCCTCGGGAAAATAGGCCGGTTGGTCGCCTGCACGGGAAGTGCTCCCCATAGTCTGTAAGGTCGGCCCCCGGGGCGGTCGGGGCTCCCTGTCTTGGGGCTGAAGAGCGGGTTTTTTGCACTCTTGCAGTAGGGGTCGTCTTCTCGAGCGGGAAGATGGTCCCTTCCGGCGAGATGACATCGCAAGAAAAAAAGAGTGGGGTAAGTGAAGAATGGAAAATGACGATTAAAAGGGGGGACTCAAAACCCAAATACCAAAATGAATGGCGACAAGCTAGAAATGATAGGGAGCTAATGGATATGATGCACGGTAGGAGACATAGCAGGGAAACATGCCAAAACAGTAAAATAACAGCAAGGGGCATATTTAACATGAGGGGATTTGATCCCAATGCGCAAATTCAAACACAATGGGGTACAACTTGAAACCATAAGACTAAGACGAAATGCATTGGTGGCGGGATCATGAGAGTACAAAAACACACCCAATTAGGCTATGGAAGTCCATGAATACAAGTACGTGATGAAGATCAAGGAAACCAATACAAAAGAGGGGTTTTTCATTGGAATATATGGGGATTCCAAGCAAAAGAGATATTCCACAAGTTCTATAGCATGTTAAGCACAAATCAAGTATAATGCATCACAAATGAATCATTAATTGGAGAAAAAGAGCAAGGATTGAAGAAATCCCCAAATTTGGAAACCGAGGGCACGAATTGGGGTTTTTCTCCAAATGAGGGGATAAAATCCTAATAAACTACAATGACCACAAGAGAAGCATCACAATCACATGGAAACACTATTCTATGGAGAGGAATATGGAAAGAAAGCCTAGATTAAAGCCTACACATGGATTTACCCCAAGTAAAATTCGGAAGAGGAGAAGGAAAACTTACTTGAAAGAGGGAGAGTTGAATCTTCTCAAAAGCGCTGAGTTGATGAGTAGACTCGCGAGTAGAAGCACCGAGGAGACCTCCAAGAACGCCCAAGGAAGAGAAAGGAGTTGGGGAAAGAGACAAGCGACAGGGTCTTTAGGGCCTGTTTTTTTTCTCGGGCGGCCGGGTCCGATCGGTGGGCCCTACCCTGGTGCCCCCGTCGGTTTGAGTCTTGGGACCGCGGCTCGCCGGGGCCCCTACCAGTGCAGCCCATCGGTTGTGAGAATTTGGAAAAATTTTGAAAATTTTTCCCCTCCTCCTAGCATGATTATAGTGATTCTTATTATTGATATTGTGTTATGGTCAAGTGGGACCATTGACGTACCTGTTGGGGCATTGGCCCTGTATCTTGGAAATCAAATTGCGATTAATTTTAGACTATCATACACTACAATACCTTATGTGATGGCATATATTTGTGTGCCGAAATCAATTCTACGGTGTTTAACTAATATGGTGTGTGATATGTTCCAGGTACAGGGATACGATGGTACGTACTAGATCCGGTAGTAATGCCGGGTACCTCACGGGTCCTCGTCCGTCGGTCGACCATAAAATCCTAGGAGGTCCCACTCGTGGGGCAAACCTCACCTCCACCACCTCCAGAGACCCTTGGTGAGGGTGGGGCACATGGGGACCCACCTATGACTACACTCCCGGACCCTCCACCGATCATTACACGGGAGATGTTGCTACTATAATTCAGCAGTCTGTGGCTTTTCGATAACAAATGCTTGACAGACGAAGCATTTATGGCTATTCAGAACAGTTGGACTTTTCTCAACTGGGTCAACCTCCCGGTACTCACTCCCGACCCTTTGTAGGGTCGGAAACAGGACCACAAGTGGAGGTACACCTCCAATCCCACCATTCGGTGTTCCTCAGTATGGGATGCCTCCTCCATACTCTCACTATCCGGCTTATGCTCCTAACTTCCCGCCGATGAATAATCGTCAAAGGTAGTGGAGTCATTCAAGAGGAACTTACCCCCTGATTCTCTAAGGTGGGGTGATCCTCTGGAACCAACCAATGGATCCAAGAATTAGAGAAGATATTTAAGGTGCTTGAGTCCCGGATGCATAGAAACTCATTTGTCTTGGGTTGCAACTCAAGAAGGGGGCCAAATTCTTGGTGGCAAGCCTCAAGCCCATATTGTTGGCTGCCCATCGAACCCACTTGGGAGCAGTTAAAGGGGTTGTTCTTAGACAACCATTATCCATGGACTTGAGACCGGAGGCCGAGTTCATGGCCTTAACTCAAGGAGGTAAGGCTGTCCTTGAATACCAATAACAATTTGAGAGTTTGTTCCATTTGCCCCAAGGCATATGAGGAAAATGAAGAGAAGGCGGAGGTTCCTAAAAGGCCTAAAAGCATCTATTGGGTTGCACTTGAGGTGTTGGATTTGATCGAATATGGCGGATTATGCAAGGCCAAGACCATGGAGGATAAGCAAAGGGAGAACAATCCCTCACCCACGGTATGGGAAGAAACAAACCCATTTCCGGATATGGGAAATGCCTCCAAACATACCATGGATCGTACAATTACGGCCTATGTATAGGCAGCCCTATAGCCATCTGCTACCCTCCTAGACCGGTTGGGGGTTTGGGGTTTCCCACCTCTTTCTCGAACACGGCGTGGCACCTATAGCTCCAAGGCCACCTCGACCTCCACTGAGCCCAAGTCGAGGGGCCCATTCGCGTCTCGGATCCGTTGCTTCAACCGCCATTCTTATGGGCATTATGCAAAAACTCGGGCGACCAGCCTTGCCCCCCGATCGACCCTCTGTCCGACCTCCCTTACCCGGAATAAACCCGGAGGATGTATGCTCTATCCCCAGGAGCGATCTGAAAGTAAGGGCAGTACATTTTAAATTAAGAAATTCATTATGATTAATATTGATGACCTCTTGAAGTTATATCATTGTTATACTAGGTATCCTACCTATATCGGGCATACCACCTATGTTTTATTCGATTAGAGCTACTCATTCATTCCATCTAAGAGATTAGTAGAAACTTGGGATGTCACCGGATCCTAGATCACGGAATGATTGTTAGTATGCCTACTGGCAAAGTTACACAGTTGAAGGAAGTGTATGGGTCGTGCCCAGTGGAAATTAGTGGGAAGAACCTTGATGCACAACTCATTAAGTTTAATATGCAGAATTTTGATGTTATATTAGGTATGGATTGGTTGTCGGCTCATCGAGCTAATGTGATCTGTCTGAAAAGCTGATTAGGGTGACGGATGCAAGGAAAGAATTGGTATACCGGCGGATACAATAAAACAGTGAAGAAGGTCCTTGTCTCCGCTCTTCAAGCGGTAAAATTGCTAGAAAATGGATGTCGGGTTACTTAGCATCGGTACTTGATGTTGATGCAAGGATCACACCTCTAGAAGAGGTAAAGGTGGTTAAAGATTTTCCCGGGCTTTTTCCCCAGATGATCGATGCATTTACCACGATAGAGAGTTGGGTTTGCCATAGATTTGACTCGGGCAGCTCCGATATCTAAGGCTCCATACGGGATGGCACCGGCTGAATTAAAGGGGTTGAATGCGATTCGAACTATTGGAAAAGGGGTTTATTGCCCAAGTGTTTCCCCTTTGGGGGTGCCCGGTGTTGTTTGTCAAGAAGAAAGATGGCAGTTTGCTGTGCATCGATTACGGAATTAAATAAGCTAACCATTAAGAACGGTATCCATTGCCCGCATTGATGATCTATTTGACGGTTGGGGAGCGAGTATTTTCAAAGATAGACCTTGGTCCGGCTATTATCAGCTCAAGATAAAAGGTGATATACCCAAAACAACATTTAGGACTCGATATGGTCACTATAAGTTCTGGTGTTATTTTTCGGGTTAACCAATGCACCAGCACATTCATGGATCTAATGAATCGAGTATTTCAGGATGTGCTCGATAAATGGGTAATTGTTTTTATTGCGACATCTTGATCTACTCCAAGACCGAAGGGGCACACTCAACACTTGAGAATGGTGTTACAGAGGTTGAGAGATCAGTTGTTTGCCAAATGCAGCAAGTGTGAATTAGGCTTGAACAAGTTGGA
Organism: Macadamia tetraphylla; assembly: GCA_022985045.1. Lineage (NCBI taxonomy): Eukaryota > Viridiplantae > Streptophyta > Magnoliopsida > Proteales > Proteaceae > Macadamia > Macadamia tetraphylla. The sequence goes on along the minus strand of JAJSZK010000635.1, from coordinate 5,902 downwards.
TTCCGGGACACGTAGTGTCTGCAGAATCAAAGTAGATCTGATAAGGTGAAAGCAAAGTGGAATGGGAAAGCCCAAGAATGTCACCGAAATCGAAGCTTCTTGGGTTTGGGTGCTACGGCGTTTCATTGAAATTTTTACCCGAACCCGGCACCAATGACTAAGTTGACAAAAAAGGGGTGTGAAATTCGATAGGGGGAGGATTGTGAGAAGAGCTTCTAGGAATTGAAAGAAAGGTTGGTGATGGCCCTGTCGACTATTCTGAAGGCAAGGGAATACGATCTATACCGATGTTTCCCAAAGTTGGTTTGGGTTGCGTTCTCATGTAGCGGTAAGGTAATAGCGTATGCATCCCGACAACTAAAAAGTATGAGAAGAATTACCCTCATGACTTGGAACTAGCTGATCTTTTTTGCCCTTAAGATCTGGTGACATTATTTGTAGGGGGAGAAGTGTGAGATATCGTTTCAAAAAGCACGAAGTACTTCTTCACCCGAAGTTTGAACATGAGACAAAGAAGATGGCTTGAACTCATGAAGGATTATGATGCGACATTCGGTATCATCCGCAAGGCTAATGTAGTGGCGATGCATTGAGTGGAAGACCGGGTGTCGCCTCATATTTGCAGTCAGCCCACCACTGTGAAAGGGGCGATGCTAATGGATGAAACCCTCTTATATGAAGGACAACCTTAGAGCTTGAACCTCAACGAGAAAACCTTAAAGGGTTTGGGTGTATCCTTGATGGCTCTCTGGTGCATCGGCAATTAGACAAGAGGTAATAATGAAGCAACCTTTGGATCACGAATTACGGTGGATCGAGTTAAGGTTCAAGATCAAACAATGAGCGACCCAATTTTGCTTTAGCGGTGATGGGGCATTGATGTTTGAAGACGTTGTTGTACTCGATGATTTGGATATACAAGACAAGATAGTGCGAGAAGCACATAGCTCAAGTACTCACTTCCCCCGAAGTACCAAGATGTACAAGACCTCAAACAAAGTTATTGGTGGCCAAACATGAAAGTCACCATAGCTCGTATGTGGCGACTTGTCTTACCCCAAAGTAAAAGGAGAGGCATCGACCTTATGGTACTCTTCACCACTCCATACGAAATGGAAGTGGGAAAGGATCACAATGGACTTCGTCACCGGACTACCAAGTACACCAAAGGGGAATGGGCGATGTGGGTGATCGTGGATGACTTACCAAGATGCTCTTTTTATTCCCATCAAGACCAAGTTCTCCATGGCCAAACTAGCACAACTTTACATGGACAACATAGTGCGCTTACATGGAGTGCCGGTGAGCATTGTTTGAGATAGGGACCCAAGGTTCACTTCGATTTTGGAAAAGCTTACAGCGTGCCTTGGGATCACAATTGAATTTGAGTCTGCTTTTCACCCATGAGCGGATGGTCGGTTGGGCGAACCATACAGATATTAGAAGACATGCTCAAGGCATGTACAATGGAGATAGTGGTAGTTGGGAAGAATATATACCTCTTATGGGTTTGCATATAACAACGATTCCCAAGCTACAATTGGGATGGCTCCATATGAGGCGTTATATGGCGAAAGTCGAGAACTCCTTTGTATTGGGATGAGGTAGGTGAGCGTCCGAATGTTAGGACCTGAGATGATCAGATGACTTGTGACAAAGTCGGCGTTATTAGAAACGGATTAAAGCAGCTCAGTCCGTCAAAAGAGCTATCGGACACCCGAAAAAGATATTGAATTTCAGCCGGGAGAAAAGGTATTTCTCAAGATCTCTCCTACTAAAGGGTTGCAAAGGTTTCACGAAAGGGAGAAGTTGAGCCCAAGATACATTGGACCATTTGAGATCTTATCCGGGTTGGCTCATAGCCTACATGCTTGCTCGCCACCTTCACTTGGGAATGTTCACAATGTATTCCATGTATCCATTTTTGAAGAGATCGTGCATGATCCATCTCATGTACTACCGGTGGAACAGTACCTAGAAGCGATATGACCTATCTGAGCAGTCACTGAAATTTTGGATCGAAGGTGAAAACCCTTACAACCGCTCCATTTCCTATGTAAAGGTGCGATGGGTGATCATTCACTTGAAAAAGCATCTTGGGAGGTAGAGGATGAAATGCAAGTCAAGTACCCTCATCTTTTGATCAATCAGTGCTAATTTCGAGGCAAAATTTTTTTGAAGGGGGTAATGTAACCTACTTCTTAAACCCGTCCGATTGGTTGACCGGTTTAACCATGCAGAACCGAACGGAGGGAGTTAGAGTAGGTTCCTTATGGGCTATGATGGCAAGGGTGACCTTAAACACCGACTGGCCCGACAAGTCCGAGCAAGTGCCAGAAGAGACGGGAGTGCCCAAGCCGTGTACATGCACCTACCATAAGGCCATGTACGGATAAAGTAGGTATTAGCCGTATATTAAGGTATATACATATACTACATCATATGCCGGGGTGGGGTTGCGCAGGGAACTCTCAAAATCCCAAGTTTTGGCCCTCAGGTGGGCGGACAGGTGGGTGCACCCACCCACCTGAGTGACCCATCCATGTGCACTATTCACTTATTTAGGAATTATATATATAACATTTATGATTTTCTTTTCTTTTCATTTATGACACCCGTACGTTGGTTAGAAGAGTAAAGAGAAAAAAGAAAAGAAAAGGGAAGAAGAAGGGAAGAGAAGGAAGAGGAAGAAGAGAAGGATTTCAGCGGCTCCGAAGCTTGATCTTCCCATTCCGGGCCGGAAGAGTGATCTTCAACTCTAGATCTACATTTGGAGGTAAGCAAAGTCGGGTTCCTTAAACATTCACCATACCCAAGCTTAAACCCTTGATTCGAGTAGGGTTTCTTGAGATCTTGTAAATCCCCTTTGAGATGATGGATCTAAGGTTTAATGGATGATTTATGTGTTGATCTTGAAGGATTTGAAGAGGTATTGACAAGGTAGAAGAAGCATTGTGGGTTTGAAGTGATTTGGAGGGTTTGAAGTTGTTCTTGAGCAAAGAAGGTAAGATGGTTCCCCATCCCTTGAATCTAACCTAGATCTGGTTAGAACCATCCTATAAGACCTTGAAGGTGTGGAGAAGGGGTTTGGGGAAAAAACCCCATTTGAATCCCCAAAGAATGGAAGAAGTTGGGAAGAAGCAGGGTTTCCCCAAAGGGTGTGGGTGGAATCGGTGGGCCCTACCCTGTGGGCACCCCCAGAGGCGAGGGGCCTTGGGGCCAGGGCCCCTGGTGGGCCAACCGTGAGCCCCCCTACCGCGGTCCTAGGAGGGCCCGGGCCCAAACCGGTGGGCGCCCAGGAGCCCTACCCGGTCAAACCGGTGGGTAGGACCGGTGGGCGATAGCCCACTGTCGACCCACATGTGGCCAAGGTGATTCTTACATCCGATTGGACCCAAATCGGATGTGCGACCTTCTTTTAACGTTCTAAACATGATTGTGTCATTGGATCGTGTTAATTTTGATTTCAAAATGGTGAAGTACTAACCCCGCTCAATTATGTTAGGTTCACCAAATCCTACCCGATTAACGGATCTCCCCCGTCGACGAGAATCCTTATCGCTTCAGTGAAGTGGGGAGAGGACGTTTGGCCTTGTTTCAAGGCATTGTTTGGCATTCATTTAATTGTATCTAGTTTAGTCATGCCATCATGAATATGCTATGTAGATTAGTCATCCTCACCTTGATATGCATGTGTGTTATGTTTACTTTTCAAATGCCAATTGAATGAGATGTTTATATGTTGAATATGGACATCATTGTGCATGATGCATTGATAGACTAGATGCCGTAGTCGGCTTGGAAACCAATGCATTGGTGGCCCGTGGAATGGGACGCGGTGGCACTATGCAATCGTACTATTGTCATATAGGAGCATGCGGTATTAGGATTTTCACCACCCCGTCTCGCCCCTTTCCCCAAACGGGGTTAAGGTGTTGGGTTATCATTTGGGGAAGCAGTGGTCTGTCGTCGGTCACTATGGCGGTTAGACATAATCCCGTGGGTCATTTGGGACATCGGCAACCCGGTGGTACATTCAAGAGGGCCAATCGTCGCTTTTAAATTCTTGGAGTCAGTACCTTTAATTTGATCATTTACATTTTTGGGGCCCGGTGGCGGCATTGTCTTTACTTTTCGAGTACTCAAGGTGGGCCTTCCCCGACGCTATGGGCGTGTCGGGATGGAGTTGGTCGTCCGAGTATCGCTCACTTGTGGTTTAGTAGCACTAAAAACCAAGGACTTAGTAATGTTGCTTAGGTGGATGTGAATTAAAATGTATTGCATAGCATGTAGTGCATATGATGTGTTTTTTTGTGGGTGTTGTGTGGTCCATCTTACCATTTTGAGCTAGTGAGCTCATCCCGTGTACACCCTCTTTTAGATGATTTCTGGTCATACACCCGAGGAGCATGGGGTGGGTCCCACAATCAAGTTTCTGAAGAGGATGGTGGACCCCGAGGAGTTAGAGCACGACCTTGTGCTGCGAGAGTTGTCTTGGGACCCAGTTCGGGTCTTGAGCTCCACTTCGAGGCAGTGAGCTCTACTATGTGATGCCATGGGCTCAACCCTTGATCGGGGAGCTCTAGCCTTTGTTGCAGTGTGTACTTTAATTATTTTGATGATTTCCTTTACATACTTGATATATGAATTGTACTTTTATTGTGTAAATATCATGCCTTGCCCACATGTATATAATTATTGTATCACAATTCGGGTATCAAGTATTAGGGGATTATTCACAGAAAAACTTAGTCTTCGCTGATCGATGAGCTTATATTAGTTGTGTGTATTGTGGTGGAATCTGATGTCGATGATCTGGCAGTTTGGGTTAACCGGTGTTAACTCGGTCACTGGCCCGGTTCTGTGAGAACGGTTATGTGACAATAGTGCTTCCGAGGCTCCTTGTATGCTCATGACCGATCGGTATGACTGTAGGCGGTTGATCTCTTCAGATAAGGGGCTCTCACCAAACTTCTCCAAGTCCACAACGTCTCTCCCATCATCACCATCTACCATCCGATCAACCTTTGCTTACAACTCTTTTAATTGTCGCTCTAGTAGTGTTTCTCGTGGCTCAGCCTGGACCTGGGGTTCTCCGTCTGGGTTGCATTGCCCACGACTCTCCCTTTGCCTTGCCCTTAAGTTGTTGCTGCTATCTCTCTTTTTGTGACCTGGCTGATTCGCACCCTACTCCTTCCAGAGGAGTTTGTGAAATTACGTCGATCAAGGTCCTCCTTCCTTTTCTTTGATCGAGACGATACCTCCTCCTTTTTCGCCAGAGATCCAGAGCTGCTACCTCGGCTTGGACTTTCTTCTGATGAACTCGAGCTATCATCAGTAGCCCTCTTTGAATCTCCATGATCACGGCGACTGGGTTCACCGGCCAAGGGTGGCCTAGCGAAGTTTCTTGAGGCCTCCTGGATTAACTCTGCCAATCCCAACACTTGGCCACATAGTTCCTCGAACTGTGGGGTCATTACCTGAGGAGACGGAGGGATGGTTCTTGATGCAGGCCTCGACAGCAGGGTCCTGCTCTACCTCCTCCCCTACTGCCTCATATCGATTTTTCGGTGGGTTTAGGCCTGAGGATGGTCCTCCTCTCTTCGAATAAGTTCTAATAGTTTTCGTCATCCTAATCCACTCAATTGTGCCGACTATATTTGAACGACTTGTTGTCTGAATGCCCATGGACGGCGCCACTGTTGTTGCACGGTTCCAATCTACACGGACCTGCACAACACAAATTAGTTGCTAGCCCAGAGGAGGCTCCAGGACCAGGCTCCGATGCTCAAGTTAGACCTTAGGGTGATCATTTTAGTAAGGATATTCAGACGATTGAGAGTGTTACCTGTGCTGGGGAGTAAGTCCTCCTTATATAAAAAGTTAAGGTCCTTGCTCATTG
>JAJSZK010000633.1:0-11072 GCA_022985045.1 Macadamia tetraphylla | reverse complement strand
CGGGGGTTCTGATCTCGTTCGCCGATCCATTATTCTTTTCCGACCAAAAAGAATAATCATTAGTACGGGTGACCAAACGAATGTGTACTTTAATTGAACACGTCCATCTTGCTGAATTTCTCCTCTTCGCAACCATGGAAAGAAATAGGACTTTTTACGTAAAATTGAAGATATAGCTCCCGATAGTCTTTAAGGCCTTGAAAATATAAAACCGAAAAAAGAGAGTAAAACCCAAGGTAGCTCCATTCTAAATATGTAAATGCATGTTTTACTACCCTAGATTTCACACATAAATGTGCTCATCGAATTCCCCACACTTAGACTTTGCTAGTCCTCGAGCAAAACAAAAAGAAAAGAATAAAGATAAAAAAACCTAACTCACTTTCAGGAATCACGGTTGCACTTAGCATGTGCAACAAGCCTTTAAACCCTAGGTCACCCCTAGTGGACGAGTTGTGTCTCGTGGGTGTTTGCAAGAATATACACCCAAAATTCGAATAAACAAATCCCAACTTTGGCTAAAGGTAAGGCTCATACCGATCCGAGCAAAGATAATTTCTCTACAAGGACCCCACACTTGAACTTTTATTACCCTTTATCAATTCCAGCACTAGCATATTTCTTAATTTGGAACTCACCTCATCTCTTCCAAAACATCCTTATCTTAAGGCAAAACCACTTGTGAAGAAATAGGGAACCAATGACTAAGGCTGGAGTGTTTTTGACTAAACATGTTACCAAGCAATAATGACATTTGCACTTTTTTTTCTCTTTTTTTTCTCGCTTAATAAACTCTATTCTACTCCACTACTTTTGGCTTGAATGACATGGTGGAGCAAACCCCGACACCTGTTACTATGTAGCTTCGCTTTTGCATATGTCCACAAAGGCGTTGATGCTAGAGTTACTCAAGTTTCCTCCCAAGGAATTTCGATCAAGACACCACGCCTCGAGGCGCAATGCCCTGCCTAGTTCCAAAGGAATCAACTCTTATTCTTCTTTATACCACATTTCAATTCATTTAAAATTGTGCATTTGTCAACCCATGCCAAATTAAAAAGAAGGTCTCAACTCCAAATCAAAAGTACAAGGAACCCATGACTTACATATGGTCCATCACCATAAAACAGGGGGCTCTTATTTTTCAAAAGAAAGTCCCATCTCAAGACACATGCTTGTTTCTTTCTTCTCAACGGGTTTTTTTACGCTCAAAATGGGTACCTTAATCAAAAATTTTATTTTCATACATCAAGCAACCGAATGGTATGATCATTAGCCAAAACCAAAGTAGGACTTCATCCTTAGCAAGCTCAAAAATAAAAAGAAAAACAAACAAAACAAGTGAAAAAAAAAAAAAAAACCGGTTTTCCTCCCCACACTTAAGTCATGCAATGTCCTCAATGCATGGAAAAAATTAAAAGCAAAGACAATGCAAGGGGTCATACCGATTAAAATTAGTCATCATGTAAAAGGTTCATAGAGATCCATGACCTCTTCACTACTAGTAGTAGGAAACTCGAGGAACGGTTTCAAACGCGACCATTAACCTTCAAATTACCCCTGTCCTCGGATTCAAAATTCCACAATTTCATGGGGATATACATTATGAACAATAAATGGGCCATCCCATCGGGGTCTAAGCTTACCAGAAAAAGATGCAATCGAGAGTTGTACAATAAGACCTTATCACCAATTGCAAAAGATTTACGCAGAATGTGTTTATCATGGAAAGCTTTGGTCTTTTCCTTGTAAATTTTAGAACTTTCATATGCTTCATTCCTAAGTTCCTCCAACTCGATAGTTGGAGCCACGATGAATTCCCATCGACAAATCAAAGTTAAGTTTTAATGGCCCAAAAGGCCTTATGCTCCAACTCAACCGGTAAGTGACAAGCTTTTCCATACACCAAACGGTAGGGAGACCGACCAAGGTCGGTCTTGAATGCAGTCCGATGGGCCCACAAGGCATCAATGAGCCAAAGGGGACCAATCTTACGTTGGGATTAACGCTTTTCCAAGATTTGTTTGATCGCTATTAGACACCTCCACTTGGCCACTAGTTTGAGGGTGATAAGGGTAGATAACTTATGGGTGATCCCATATTTTCATTAAGGCCTCAAAAGGCCGATTACAAAAATGAGTACCCCTATCACTAATTATTGCACGTGGTCACCAAAGCGAAAAAATGTTCTTTTGAGAAATCGGACCAGACTTTGTGGTCATTAGTTTTACAAGGTATGGCCTCTATCCATTTAGAAACATAATCAACGGCCAAAGTATGTACAAATTCCCAAAAGAATTAGGAATGGTCCCATAAAATCGATGCCCCATACATCAAAGATCTCAACTACCAAAATAGGGTTGAGGGGGATCATGTTCCTTTTATTGATAGCCAAAGATCGGCAAAAGGGGGCAAGCCTTGCAAAAATCAAAAGCATCTCTAAAAGAGTGGGCCAATAAAATCCGCATTGGGGAACCTTTGCGCAGTCTTCTTAGGTCCAAAGTGTCCACCACATGCATGATCATGACAAAAGAAAGAATGGAATGTTGTTCATGATCAGAACACATCGCTCGGATAATCGATCCGACATATCTTAAACAAATAAGGATCATCCCAAAAAGTGTTTAACTTGGGAATGAAACCTATACTTATCTTGAGTGGACCAAAGGATCCGGAGTCACACCGAACTAAGAAGTTGACAATGTCAAGAAACCATGGTTCACTAGACATTGCAAATAATTGTTCATCCGGAAAGTTCTCGTGGGTCGAGAATCAACAAATAAGGAATTGGGAAGCCGGATAAATGGTCCGCAACTAGGTTTTCAACTCCTTTCTTATCCCTAATTTCTAAATCAAACTCTTGCAAAAGTAAAACCCACCTAATGAGACGGGCTTTGCATCCTTCTTCCGAACTAGGTATCCGAGGGCGTAATGATCAAGATACACCACCACATGTGAGCCAACTAATAAGACCAAACTTTTCTAATGCAAACACAACAGCTAAAAATTTTTTCAGTGGTTGTATAATTGAGTTGTGCATCATTTAAGGTCCTACTAGCATAGTAAATGACAAGGTAACTTATTAATCCTTTGACCTAAAATCGCCCTATGGCAAAATCAAGCATCACACATCAGTTCAAAAGGTTCACCAAACAGTGGTTGAACAATGGTGCATTGGTCAACTCCTTCTAAGTTGCTTGAAGGATTCTAGGCACTCTTGGAAAACTCAAAAGTCTGATCTTTGACAAGTAATGAGGTGAGAGGTCGGGCTAATCGACTAAAGTTCTTAATAAACCTTCAGAGAAGCCTGCATGCCCTAGAAAAGACCGAACATCCTTACAGATTGAGGAGGTGGTGAATTATCAATTAAATCCACTTTGGCTTTATCTACCTTAATTCCTCCTTGGATATTACATGGCCTAAAACAATACCAGATTTAACCATAAAATGACATTTCTCCCAATTCAAACCAAATTTTAGATATGCACCTTTTCAAAACTAGGAAAGATGATGAAGACATTCGATAGGAATTCCATGAATTGAAAAGTCATCCATAAAATTCTAAGAATTTTTCACCATGTCAAAAAAATGCTCATCATGCATCTTTGGGAACGTAGTGGCATTGTAAAGCCCAAAGGGCATACCGAAGCAAATGTTCCATATGGGCATGAAAAAGTGGTCTTATGTTGGTCCTCTAAAGCAATTGGGTTTTGGGTTATAGCCGAATATCCATCAAGAAAGCAATAGTATTCATGTCCAATTAACCTTTTAACATCCGGTCAATGAATGGCAATGGAAGTGATCCTTCCAGTTGTCAGATTTAACTTCCCCGTAGTCTATGCACACTCGCCATCCCGTTTTGGACACGGTAGGATCAACTCATTATTGGCATTAGAACTACAAATACACCGATTTTAGGCACTACGTGAACTGGCTTACCCATTGGTCGTCAAATAGGATAAATTATTCCATGATCCAAGCACTTTAGGATCTCTTTCTTAATGGCTTCCATCATCACCGGGTTAGCTCTTCTTTGGGGTTCCGTGGATGGTTTGGAATCCTCCATAAGATGTATATGATGTTGCACAATAGAAGGGCTTATACCTTGATATCAGCCATGGTCCAACCTAGGGCTTCTTATTATCTTTTAACACTTTAAGTAACTCCTCTTCCCCGGCTAGAAGTCAAATTTGAAGAAATTATTACAGAAGAGTCCGTCAGCCCTAGGAAAGCATATCTCAAATTAGATGGCAACTCCTTAAGATCTAGCTTAGGGGCTCAACTATGGAAGGTTTGGGAATGGAATTGAAAGGGGTCCTAGGGCTCCACAAGTGTGAAGACTCAAGACTTCGAAAAAAAATTTTTCACTATCATCATCCAACTTTTTTTTTGCTAAAAGGTCATTTTATTAAAAGAGAATAAATGAAAACAAAGAAAAATACAACAGTATGGTGCCGATCCCACTAAACCCACTTGCAACCTCCACCTTCTTGGCCATCCAGAGGAACAAGCAAAGGCTTAGCCAAATCGAAAACGGTGCCTCTTCCAACGACGTAAGTTAACTCATCAACTACATGTCTCGAACTCCACCGAGAATTCTCAAGTACAAGATTTAGATGCTTTCCAGCCGTAAAATCAGCACTACATTAGCTTCACAAAACAAAGGAGTGATCTTCCATTGCACCAACCCCAAAAAAGGAAATAACAGATCTCCATTTCCAGGCAAACCATGGAATCTCCTTCTATGAACTCGCGAGACCACTTGGACGCCGAGTCCACTCAATCCAAACACCCCTAGCATGATAGTGTCTAGCTAGCGATACCCTCCAAGACCGCCTCAAATTCAGCTTCATATATTTGTTTGACTTTAAAATGCTAAAAGAGTCGATTACCTTGCCTTTATCATCCCGTAAGACACCACCCGCACCGTTACCGGGTTACCTTAACTTCCATCCACATTGATCTTCATCCACGCCTCGAAGGCTTACAAAGGAACCTCAAGAGGTGAAGGGAAGGTGGATTTCTAATACTTAAACCTATCTTCCTGCAGTCATCAAGTCTGAAATCGAACGAACTTTCACTTGATCCCACAAAGAAAGTCGAACCTCTTGCCTAATACTTTGAAAGACATACCGCCCTTTCTTTTTTTATTTTCCTCTTTTTTATTTCTTTCCCACCAAATATGGTTGATAGTGATGATCAAGCCCAACTTCCATGGCTTCTTTATAATCACTTGAGATTTCTCTTCCACCATCGAACAATGATTGAATGCTTGGATGATTTACCCACGCCACTCCAAAAAATCTAAAAACTCTTCCATATTGATATGGAGAATGAAAAGGTAAAAAAATATGAACCATACTTTCTTAAAATTTTCCACACAGATTGCATCCGGATGGGAGATAAACACCTTTTTGGCAAACCAGTGTCTGCTGGGATTCTACCATGCACCACTCTCCATCCAAAAATGGAGTGTCTTGGGGGAAGATTCTTCCGCTAAATCAAAGAAGACCAGCTCACTTTCAAGGATTTCACTCTAACAGCCCCAAGCCACCTTGAGGAGAAATACCTCAAGGAACTAGCGACCACACCTCAAATCCTCCACCCGCAAACTCGAATGTCAATCCTTTTAATCATTCCAAAATTTCATTAAGCATAGGAGATACTACCTGTAAACGCCATTCTCCATTTATGACAAACTCCCCACCTTTTGTCGACGAGAGAGAGTATGGTCACCACCCAAAATAAAGAAGTTCCATAATGGATTTTGGACCCCACCATTTATCCTTCCGTAAATTTGGTCGATTGCTCCTATGATCCAATACCCCTTGTCATCCACAAAGGACCACATTTTCCCGAGCCCTCGCAAAAATAGTGGAGGTGTTGAAATTTTTTGAAGGATCTTCCATCCTTCTTTGGGAATCGAAGCCCGAGAAAGGTTAACGCTGTTTTTCCCTGCTTTGATCCTCCAAATCAATTTGCAAAGATTGCTTTATTGGAATCTCAGCTCCTAAGACCCACCCCCTCATCCTTGGTTTAAACATAGAGTCCCACTTCACCGTGATGTCTTTAACCGTATCTACATCACCGTCCAAATAAAATTTCGATCCATTTCTCCATCATCGCCACAAGAGATGCAGCCACCAATAAACAGAGAAGCTATGAGTCGGCATCCCCGAAAGCACCGATTTAACCAATTCCACCCTTCCTGCCATCCAACTCATCCATACACTCTTGGAATTCTGAATCAAAATCAATATCAAAGTTGGTAACTAAATCATCAGAAAAATCCAAAAAATCCTCAAGCATATTGATCTCTTCTTCCATATGTGGTTGCTTGCCAATCCTAAACATGTTAAACTCAACAGTTTGGTTACCAAAAGATAATCTTAGGAAACCATTTCGGCAATTGATTAATGCATTACTGGTAGCCAAGAATGGTCTTCCTAGAATTATTGGGATCTCATCCTTGGTTGAAATGGCTTAGTATCTAACACAATGAAATCAACGGGAAAATAAATTCCCCACCTTTAGTAAGACATCCTCAACCATCCCTTTAGGAATCTTAAGACTATCCGCCAACCTAAGAGTAGTTCCAGGTTTCAATTCTCCCAATCCTAGTTGCTTGTACACATGGTAAAAAAGATTCACACTTGCGCCAAGGTCAAGTAAGGCATGCTCAATATAGGTGTTGCCTATGACACAAGATATGGTAGGGCCCTCGATCCTTATACTTATCGCTATAGGTCGAGTAATTATGGAACTAATGTTACCGCCAAGAACGCCTTTTGGGCACACTAGTGATACGCTTGAGTACACAAATCTTTCAAGACTTTTGCATAGGCGGGATGGGGGATATGGCATCCAAAAGAGGGATGTTTACTTCTACCTTTTGAAGACTTCTAAAATTTTGTCCATGGAAGGCTTTCTTTTTGTTTACCAAGCGATTAGGAAATGGGCCAGATGAACATAAGGACTGTTAGGATTTGCCCTTGTTCAAAGAATCATTTTTGGTTTCTCAACCAAATCATCTTTAGTTTCAAAAATCTTTAGGTTCATCGATTTAACTCGAACAAGAGGCACATTTGTGTCCTCAATCAAGAAGAGTTAACAGAGTAATAGATGGAAGATTTTGGAACGCCCCAGAGGTACTCTCTACCACTCCTAAGGGCATAAACAACATTACATTGGTTAGAGGGCCCTTGTTGAGTCTGGGCCATGTACTATATTCAAGGGCATTAGTTGGTCCTGTGAACTAACAGTTGATGATGCCTAGGTTAGGCTCGTTGACGGGTAAAGTTCCCTTCTCCCTCTCACGATAATTGAGACAACTTGAGTAAGTTCTCTCGTAAGATTTTGATGGCTTGTCATGAGAAGGGCCATTTTTTTCAAAGTCACTAATTCTACTTGCCTCTCCAAAGGTTAGTAAACCTGTGGGGTGCCGATAAGATGATAGGAGAGGGCCCTAGGAAACTCGCCCGAGGTCCTACATTTGACCTAGGAAAAGTATTTTGAGAAAAGATTGTTGTGCAAAGGAGGCCTTTGGGGTCCAAAGTTGACCTGATTATAAAAATTTGGGAAGGCCCCGCTTGGTTTCCCCCGATTCCAAGAAAAATTTTTGGGATTTCTCCACCCCGGGATTGTATGTGTTACTATATGGATTATTCTGTATAATGCATTAACACTATCATTAGAAGTGCCCCGAGGTGTTGGGGCATTCTCTATGACATGTCGTGGATCGCCCCAAGCACAAATCTTAACCAAATTGATCGATGATGGTTTTCAGGAACAATAGCCTCAATCCTCTTGATTAGGCTATCCAAATGGGCTTCCTTGGCTACTATCCCATCCACAAAATATCCTTTTCCTCCTATGGTTCTTTCACCTCTTGGGTTGATTCCCACTACGGGTTTTGTCACTAAGTCAAGTAAAATTCCCATGCTTTTCCTTCATCTCAGAAGGATGTGAATCCTCAGGCACATAGACTTATCATTTGTTTAGTTGGGTAATCAATACCCTCATAAATTATTTGACATAAATGCCATAGGTCTAGGCCATGGTGAGGGCATTCTTTGGGGTAGATCCTTGAATCTCTCCATAAGCTTGAAAATGACTCACTAGGCTTTTGCCTAAACAAGGATATCACTTCTAAGCTTATTGGTCTTGTGAGTTGGGAAAACTTCTTAAGGAAGACAACGTGAACTGCTCCTATGAGGTTATGGAATTTGTGGGGAATCCATACAACCACTTTTAGCTTGGTCTTTCAATGCAAAAGTGATATACCTAAGCTAACAAAGATCATCGTAAGTCTTGGGTCTTAATTAGAACACATACCTCTTCAAATTCCCCTTTGAAATAGGTATGCATCCTCGAGGTCAACCCATGGAAGTGGGGCAAAAATAGTGATGTATTGAGATTTGAGTTCAAAAATTATTCCCGGCTTGTGGTAGAACTATACAGAAGGTTGGGTTTTTCTAGGTAGAACCTATCTTTCGAGATTTAGGTGAAGGGTTTTGTTGGTCTCCCATATTGAAGGGTTTTAAAGAGAGCAAACGATAGGGTCACTACTTGTTGGATTTTTCTTTTTAACCGATTCTTAGTATTACGCACTCCACTTAACACTCATGCAATGTAAAAACTTCCCACAACTAAAGTAAGACAAGCACAAAAGAATGGATAGCAAAACTTTTGATGAAACTTTTGATTTTTTTTGATTTTTTTTTTTTTTTTCTTTTTTGGGGGCTTTCCGCAGGGATCCGGTTGTTTGTCAACTCGAGGTAAACCAACAGTCAAACCCGCCTTTTATCATACTGTGAGGCATGGCGACTTCCACCGATACAACTATTATTGCAAGTTGTTCTTCTCAGAATTCAATAAAAAAAAAAAAAATATAAAACAAAGCAAACAAAGCACTGATTTACTAAAAGAAAGTGAAAATAACATGGAACTGTCACGAACGGCGCCAAAAACTTTTTTGAGTTTTAAAAATGAAAAAAAACGCATTTGATCAAAGGTAGCTGGGGGCCAACAGGAGAAACCACTTTTTTTTTTTTTTTTAATAATGCAAAGTGAATCGATTAATGGTTGTGATCTAATTCTAATTACCCCCTAAAAATAACCCCCCAACCTTTCCCATCTAAGAATTTAAAGACGCAAGCCACGCAATTAAAATTAAATAAATAAATAACTGAAAATAAACAACCCACGAAATTTAAAAAAAAAATAAATAAATAAAAAAAGGGAAAAAAATGCTGAAATAAAAATAAAAAAAAAAGGGGAAAAAAGCTAGAGAGAGACTCACAAGTAGGTTTTTTACTTAGCCCGGGGGATGCATCATAATATGAGTTTCCCCTTTTCTTGACCAGAGAGTCACTCTTACAAGGGTTCTCTATTTGGGCTTTGGGGAAAGGGAGACAATTAAAATAAAAAAAAAATTGATGGTTCTATGGCTGGGGGGGCAAAGCCAACACATACACTAGCCATGAACCTTGGGGAAAGGGATAAATAATGTAACGATGAAAAAAAAATCCTAAATTAAGAAAGAAAGGGTAGTAAGAGGGAATGAGAGGGGGAGAAGACCCCAAGGAGCCTACTTACTTGAATCAATCTTGAACTTAAAAAAATTTTGCTCCAGGGCCGTGATCTTGCCCTAGATCTAAGCCTAGAACTATAATTTAAAAAAACAACTCAATTGCATAAATCATAAACATAAAAAAAAATTTAATAAAAAAAAAAAGTGTTGATTAATTGACAAAAAAAAATATTACAAAAGTGTTTAAAAAATAGAGAAGAACTAAAACAAAAGGGGGAGGGGGAAAAAAAAGAGAAGCAACTAAAGAAAACTAGAAGAAGAATGAATTGTGTCTCCCCCTTTAATGAGTTGTATTTATGGGGAATGGAGAGGTAGGGTAACAATTTTCTTTCCTAAAAGAGAGAAACCCACAATTGATTGTGAGATTTTTTGAGTCCAAAAGTGCTAAGATGGGGGAGAGAAAGAGAGAAATAAATTTTGAGAAATTTCCAAAATTTTTTGCTTATTTTTTTCCCTTTTTTTTTCCCTAGGGACGATTTTTTTTTTTCCTTTGTGTGATTTGGACAATTTGGGGATGATGTGGGGGGAAAAGAAGATTTGGGCAATTTTTTGTTCTCCCTTTTTTTTCTTTCCTTTTTTTTTTTTTTCTTCTTCCACGATTTTGCTTTCCTTTTTTTTTTTTTTTTTCTTTCTTGCTTCCACGATTTTGCTTGCTTTAACTTGATGTGGAAATCCCTCCATGCCCTTAGTGCTTTAAGTGAGGAAAAGCAAGAAATCTTCAACAAAATCTTCTAAAAAACAACCATAAGATTCAACTTGAGACCTCTTGGTGAGGAAGAGAATTTTGTACACCATAGCCCCCAACTAAGCTTGTAGTTGTTTTACAAAACAAATCTTTAATCACTTAAAGATGTGGTCCATCGATCCTTTTTGGGATTTGAGTATTCCTTGTACCCCGGGGCAATTCAAAAAGGGGGTTTTCATCTTTCCCTCGATCCATTATTCTTTTTCCCACCAAAAATAATCATTAGTACGGGGACCAAACGAATGTACTTTTAATTTAACACCCCTCTTTAATTTCGCCCCCTTCAACCATGGAAAGAAATAGGACCTCACGGTAAAATTGAAGATATAGCCCCATAGTCTTTAAGGCCTTGAAAATATAAAACTGCAAAAAAAGAGTAAAAACCCCAAAGGGAGCTCCATTCTAAATATGTAAATGCATGTTTTACTATCCTAGATTTCCCCATAAATGTGCTCATCAAGACATTTCCCAAAGAGTAGAAGTGGATGAGGGGGGAGGAGAGGGGTGTTTGAGATGGGAAGAAGAGAATGAGTGAATTGAGATATCGTGTGGGTATTCAGAATTATACTATTTCCACCCGGGAGTATTAACCAAAATGCATCAAAGAAGCTAAGAGGGGCAGGGGGAAATCGGGCCGGGGCGAGCGGGGGGGAAGCGATTTTTACCCCCAAGAATCTTCAAGGGGTTTGGGTGCAGCCATGAAGGAGGTGATGATGAAGATCTCAAGGGGAAAAA
>JAJSZK010000632.1:0-10647 GCA_022985045.1 Macadamia tetraphylla | reverse complement strand
TACTCTGGTTCCACAGGTAGTACATGAGATGGATCATGCGTACTTCTTCAACATGGATACATGGAATACATTGTGAACACCCCCAAAGGAAGGTGGCGAGCAAGCATGTAGTCTTGACCAACCGGGATAAGATCTCAAATGGTCCGATGTATCTTGGGCTCAATTTCCCCCTTCTGTGAAACCTTTGCAACCCCTTAGTAGGGAGATCTTGAAATACCTTTTCTCTGGCTGAAATTCAATATCCTTCCTGCGGTGTCCGCATAGCTTTTTTGAAAATGGTAGCTTTAACCCGTTCTTTAATAACGTCGACTTTGTCACAAGTCATTTGTATCATCTCGGGGTCCTAACATTCGGCGTTCACCTACCTCATCCCAATTCAAAGGAGTTACGCACTTTACGCCATATAACGCCTCATATGGAGCCATCCCAATTGTGGCTTAGAAAGCATTGTTATATGCAAACTCCATAAGAGGTATATATTCTTCCCAATGCCACTCATCTCCATTGCACATGCCACAGGCATGTCTTCTAATTCTGTATGGTTAGCTCCATGACCATCCTCGTGGGTGAAAATGTACTCAAATTCATTCTGATCCCAAGGCCTTGTTAAGCTTTTCAAAATCGGAAGTGAACCTTAGGTCCCTAAAACAATGCTCTTGGCACTCCATGTAAGCGCACTATGTTGTCCATGTAAAGTTGTGCTAGTTTGGTCATGGAGAACTTGGTCTTGATAGGAATGAAATGGCGTCTTGGTAAGCTGATCCACAATCACCCATACATCCATTCCCTTAGGTGTCTTGGTAGTCGGTGGAAGTCCATTGTAATCCTTTCCACTTCCATTACAGTCTGGGGAGTGTTGAAGGGTACCATAAGGTCGATGCCTCTCGACTTTCACTTTCGGAGGTAAGACAAGTGCCACATACAAAGCTATGGTGACTTTCATGTTTGGCCACAGTAACTTTGTTTGAGGTCTTTGTACATTTTGGTACTTCACAGGTGGAGTGAGTACTGAGCTATGTGCTTCTCTCACTATCTTATCTTGTATATCAAATCATCGGGTACACAATGTCTCAAAAAATCAATGCCCCATCAGGCTAAAGTAAAATCTGGTGGGTTTATTGTTTGGTCTTGAACCTTAACTCTAATCCGTGCAATTCAGGATCCAAGGTTGCTTCATTATCACCTCTTGCCTAATTGCGGATACTTGAAACCCACAAAGGGTACCCTCAACCATTTAAGGTTTTACGGTTGAGGTTCAAGCTCTAAGGTTGCCCTTCATACAAGAGGTTTCATCCATTAGCATCGCCTCTTGCACAAATGGTGGTTTGCTAAGTATGAAGGGGACCGATCTGTCTTCGACTCAATGCATACGCCACTACATTAGCCTTGCCCGGGGTGATCTTGAATATGTCATAATCCTTCATGAGTTTAAGCCATCTTCTGTCTCATGTTAGGGTCATACGGGTGAAGAAGTATTTAGGCTTTTGTGGTCCTTGTATATCTCACACTTCTCCCCATACAAATAATGTCAGGGTCTTAAGGGCAAAAATATGCGGCTAGTTCCAAGTCATGAGTGGGGTAATTCTTCTCATATTCCTTTAGTTGTGGGATGCATCGCTATTACCTTCCCGTTGCATGAGAACACAACCCAAACCAACTTTGGAAGCATCGGTATAGGCGGTCATTCCACGGGCCTTGGGAATAGTCGACGAGGCGATCACCAACTTTTCTTTCAATTCACGGAAGCTCTTCCCCATTCCTCTCCCCGTCAATTTCCCCCCTTTTTTAGTCAACTTGGTCATTGGTGCTTTGAGATCCGAGCAAAATTCTCGATGAAGCCGGTAATATCAACCAAACCCAAGAAGCTTCTAATTTGTTAACATTCTTGGGGCTTTCCCATTCCATTTGCTTTTACCTTAGCGGGATTTACTTGATTCCGGCTTTAGACACTCGTCCCAGGTCCAACTTGTTCAAGCGAATTCACATTTCTTGTACTTGGCAAACAATGTTGATCCCTCAATCTACTGTAACACCATTCTCAAGTGTTGAGTGTGCTCCTCTTTGGTCTTGGGTAGATCAAGATATGTAATAAAACAATTACCCATTTGTGAGCACATCACGAAATACCGATTCATTAGATCCATGAATCCTGTTTGGTGCATTGTTAACCGAAAGATAACACTAGGAACTCATAGTGACCGTTCAGTCCTAAATCTGTTTTGGGTATATCTTGCTCTTTATCTTGGTGATAATAGCGGACGAAAGTCTATCTTTGAAAATACGGCTCCTATGGTGATCAAATAAATCATCAATGCGTGGCAATGGATACGGTTCTTAATGGTTAGCTTATTCAACTCCTTAATCTATGCACACCCATGCTACCATCCTTCTTCTTGACAAACAACAGGGGCACCCAAGGTGAAACACTTGGCGAATAAACCCCTTTTCAATAGTTCACTGCCATTGCATCGCAACTCCTTCAATTTTGGTGCCACCCGTATGGAGCCTTAGATCTTTGGAGCTGCTCCAAAAGTCAAGTCTACAAACTCCAACTCTCTTGGGTTGGTAAATGCATCGGATCATCAGGGAAAACTTTGGGGAAAACTCTTTAACCACCTTTACTTCTTCTAGAGGTGTAACTCTTGCATCAACATCAGTCTGAGGCTATGAAACCGACATCCACTTTCTAGCAACTTTACAGCTTGAAGGCGGAGACAAGACCTTCCTCACCCTTTTCATTGTATCGCTTGGTATACCCTTTTTCCCTTCTTCATTCACCTTAATCACCCTTTTCCCCCAAGATCACTTTAGCTCGATGAGCCGAAAAAATCCATACCCAATATAACATCAAAATTCTGCATATTGAATTTAATGAGTTGTCGTCAAAGTTCTTCCCACTAATCTCCTTTGGGCGGCCCATAACTTCCTTCAATTGTGCAATTTTACAGTAGGCATACTAACAATCATGCCATGGTCTAGGATCACGGGTGGCATCCCAAGTTTCCCTACAAATCTCTTAGATCGAATGAATGAGTAGCTCTGAATCAAATAAAACATAAATTGGTATCCCCGATATGGGTAGGATACCTAGTATAACAATGTATATAATTTCAGCGGTCATCAATATTAATCATAATGAACTTCTAATTTAAAATGTACCTACAACCACCTATTAGCCTCGGCTTCCTCGGGGATAGGGCATACATCCTTCCCTCGATTGGTGCCTCGAGGGAAGAGAGATCGTGAGATTTGGCGGAGGCAAAGGTGAGTGCGGCAACGGTCTTTCACATAATGCCCATATGAATGGCAATTGAACACAATCGAGATGTCGGGAACGGGCGGGCCCCTCACTTGACCGTTCAGGATGGAGGTCGAGGTGGCCTTGGAGCCGTGGTGCCACACTAGTGTTGGCGAAAAAAGGTGGGAAACCGAACCACCAAGCGGCCTAGGAGGTAGCGGATGGCCTATAGGGCTGCCTATACATAGGCCAGTGTATGATCCATGGTATGCCTTGGAGGAATTTCCCATATCAGGAATGGATTTGTTCTCTTCCATAGTCCGGGGGTGAGGATTCACCCTTTGCTTATCTTCCATGGTCTTGGCCTTACTCTGTCTGGCCATATTCGGTCAAATCCAGTACCTCAAATGCGGACCCAATAGATGCCTTTAGGCCCTTTAGGAACCTTCCCCCTTCTCTTGGTTTTCCTCCTTATGCCTTGGGGCAAAATGGAACAAACTCTCGGTTGTTGTTGATACTCAGGGCAGGGCTTACCTCCTTGAGTTAAGGCCATGAACTCAGTCTCCTTTGGTCTCTGCTGGCGGATAATGGTTGTCCAGAACAACTCCTTGAAGCTGCTCCCAAGTGGGTTACGGATGAGCAGCCAACAATATAGGCTTGGAGGCTTCCCACAGAATTTGCCTCTTTCTTGAGTTGTAACCCGGCACAAATGAGTTTACGGGCATCCGTGCACTCAAGCACCTCAAATATCTTCTCTAATTCTTGGATCCATGATCCGGTTCGAGAGGATCCCCCCCACCTTAGAGAATCGGTGGTAAGTTCCTCTTGAGCGACTCCACTACCCTTGACGTATTACAATGCGTGGGAAGTTAGGAACATAGGCGGGATAGTAGGAGTATGGAGGAGGCATCCCATCTGAGGAACCCCGAATGGTGGGATTGGAGGTGTACCCCCACTTGTGGTCCGTTCCGACCCTCGGTGGGTCTGTGGAGTGAGTACTCAAGGAGGTTGACCGGTTGAAAAAAATCCAAGCTATTCTTGGATGGCGATCATAAATGCTTCTTTATTCTTTGAAGCATTTATTCTTTGGGAAAACTTATTGGGACTGCTGAATTATCGTGGCAACATCTCGATGTAATGACGGTGGAGGTCAGGGAGTGAAGTCATAGGTGGGTCCCCATGTGCCCCACCCGACCAAGGGTCTCTGGAGGTAGTGGAGGTGAGGTATGCCCCCAGGCGGGACCTCACAGGATTTTGTGGTCGACCGACCCCGGGGAGGACCTTGAGGTACCTCGGGCATTACTAGGATCTAGTCGTACCATCGTATTCTGTACCTAGAACACATCACACACCATATTGGTTAAACAAGTAGAATTGATTTGACACACAATCATATGCCATTACATGAGGTGTTGTAGTGTATGATAGCTTTGTAAATAATGTGGCTCAATTCGGGATCTTGGCAAAGTCCCCAGACATGTCAATGGTCCCACTTTACCATAGCATATTAATCATAGGAAGAATGTCCATAATGAAAATCAATGAAATCACACTAGGAGGAGAGGGAAAAGAAAAGAAGGAAAAATTTTAAAATTTCCCAAGTGTCATAATGTGGGCATGCCGTGGTGGGGCCGGGTTGAGCCAGTCCTAGTACCTCACACCGGTGGGTGCCACCGGCGGGTAGGGGCCCACCGGTCATACCCACCGGTCTTATTGTCTCACACCGGTGGGTGGCACCGGCGGGTAGGTGCCCGCCGGTCATACCCGCCGGTCTTGCCCGTGTAAAAACACGAACATGGCCCTACAGACCCTGTTCTGCCTGTCCTTTTCCCAAACTTCCTTTCTCTTTCCTCCTTTCTTCCTTGGGCGATCTTGGAGGTCTCCTCGGCGCTTCTACTCGCGGTTCCACTCATCCTTCGGCTTTGAGAAGAGTCCTCTCCCTTCTTCAAGTAAGTTTCTCTTTTTGCTTTTCTCAGAATTTCCATTTGGGTAGAATGCGTGCATAAGCTTTGCCTTTTGGATTTCCTTTTCATATTTTTCACCATAGAATAGTATTTCCATGTGATTGTGATGCTTCTACTGTGGTCATTTGTAGTTTATAGGAATTTTATCTCTTCATTTGGAGAAAACCCCAATTTGTGCCCTAGGTTTCCAAATTTGGGGATTCCTTCAATTCTCACTCTTTTTCTCCAATTAATGACTTCTTTGTGATGCATTCCATTTGATTTGTGCTAGATATGCTTTAGATTTCATGAATCCTCCATTATGCTTGGAATCCCCATGTATTTCTGTGAAAATCCCTCTTCTTGTATTGGTTTCCTTGGTTTTTTTTTTTTTTTTTTCATCCCATACTTGCATTCTTGGAATTCCATAGCCTATTTGGGTATGTTCTTGCACTTTCATGATCTTGCTACTATGGCATTTTGCTCTAGACCTAGGGTTTCAAGCTATTCCCCCTTATGTTCGAATTTGAACATTGGACTTGAATTCCCTCGTTTTATTTATGCTCTTTGCTTTATTTGTCATTTCTTTGGTTTGGCATGTTCCTCCGTTATACCCTCATGTGCTTCATGTCATTAGGTTTCCTATCGTTCCTAGATTGTCGCCGTTCCGTTTTGCATGAATTGGGTTTTGGATTCCCCTTTTAATGCTTGTCTTTTCCTTTCGTACTAACCTACTTTCTTTCCTTATTGCGAGGATGTAACGTCACGCGCAGCAAGGACCATCTTCCTCTGGCGTTAGAGCCAAGACCACCGCTTCTAAGCGGAAGAGTGCGGAGACCAGCTCTTGACTCCTCGCGAGGAGACACCTGCCAGTCTAACCCTTAGACTATGATGAGGAGCACTTCCTCGGTCACGAGGCAGCCAAGCGGCCCAACTTCACGAAGGGGGTGATGATGGAGAGACCGTGGTAGTCGAGGACTTCCACAAGGCTGAAGCTTCGGAGAGGTTCTCGATTGGGTGGGACTCTATTCTTGATTAGACCGACCGTGCTCTGAGCAGCTCGTCTGTTGGTTCTATTGTAACCTAGAGGTGTCGATCCGTGCAGGGGAGTTCACCATCAGCAGCTTGGTGAAGGAGTGGACATTGATTGACGGTGGGCACCTTGGCGATATCTTGGGTATATCGGGCGGGACACCGATACTAGATCCCCGGAGTAAGCCTCGGGGACCGTTCATGAGCTGGCGACACGGACTTCATCTCTGAGACCATCTGCGCAGATAACCGCCCGGTCAGAGACATCCTTCTACCTTGAGGTTCGTCTATTCGCCCGGTTGGTCCGATTCAACTGCTCCCGGAGGAGGTCATCGGAACGGTGGGTTTCATGGCGGCTTTCATTGCATTGCATTTTCACGGCGCGAGAGGGAGCGGCGAGCACTTGTGCCTCCTACATTATTCTCGAGACGATGGAGCACCATACTTCCCACCACGGGGATGGAGGTTTCCCCTTCTGGCGGGATCCTCACTAGGATCTTGAGTTCTTGAGGTGGATCTGGCGGTGAGGGGGGAAGACTCGGGTGATAGGTTATTGGAGAAACCTCCACGAGGATGGGTCTCGGGACCCTCATGGATTCACCTCCGAGATCGGGGAGCTCGGAGAGGTGGGGGGTAGGGGGGCTGCCCCTATGGAGGATGTCCCCATGGGAGGAGTCAGTGGGGAGGATGAGGACTCGTTCCTCGGGATGAGGAGGAGGATCGATGGGTGGCGGCATCCAGGAGGCGCCTCAGAGTCGAGAGGTCGGCCTAGTTTTTCCCGGGGTGCGCCTCACCTTTGGAGCCCCACCACACAGGTGGTGCTTACGACTCTGAGGGCATGATGGCCTCCATGCGGGCCTTGGGGATGGCGGGGTTGAATCTTGGAGGTGGGCGAGATTGTCTCGAGGAGAGCGCATTATGGAGGGGACCACCTTGGAGATTCTTTCCTTAGGTGGGTCGGGACTTGGACACCACGACACGCTATCTCGATGAATTTTGCCCGGAGGGAGGCGGGTGGTGAGCGAGGTTCGATTATTACGATCCGCCTCAACGTCAACTCCCGGGGCCCCCTGACGTGGTGATCATCGATGGCGATGGGGGCGATCGATGAGGGGTTGGCTCGCCCACACATTGTTTACCGTTTCTCTTTTTGTAGACATTGTATATTTATTTATTCTCATTCCTTGTATTTGCGATGTAACTGGATTCATTGTGGAATAATATATCTTTGGTAGTGACCATTTTGTGGTGAAATCGGGTGTTGAACACTTATATAGTTTAATTGTGTATTTTCTATCTTTGATCATTGTTATTTCATATTGTCTGTGGTTTATCAGGTATTTGTGTAAAATTTTTTTGGAAATCCCATTTTACGCCGTTATCTTTGCAAATTTCGTCAAAATAGTACTTTATAGGTTATAGTACCAATCTAATTACCTTTTATCTACACTCACGCATGCCATGAATGCAACATATAATACAACCCCTTTTTATACTTTCTTTCTTTGACTTTTAATCTTTAAAGCTTTTATATTAGCCCAACCCCACTTTCCTATTATAGAGTCTACGGGATTCTAATGGTATGCTGTGAGTGGAGCAGAGCATCACGCTCTGATACCACCATTTGTCACACCGTTCACCTGAGCGGGCGGTGACCGAGTTAACAGTTAACCCAAACTGCCGGGATCATCGAATCAGTATTCCACCACAACATCGCACAACTAACATAAGTTCATCGGATCGGAAGACTAAGTTTTACTGTGAATAAATCCCATATACTTGATACCCCAATTGTGATACAATAATTATATACATGTGGGCCAAGGCATGATAATTACACAATAAAAGTACAATTCATATATTAAGTATATCGAAATCATCAAAACAATCGAGTGAGCTCGCTCGGTATCAAATTTGGAGCTCACTCGGCATCAAGGGGTTTTGCCCACTTTGGCATCAAATAGAAGAGTTCAGCTCGGCCTCGAAGTGGAGCTCGGGACGGACTCGAAGCTGCTGTCCATGCACGGCTCTCGCCTGGCGATCAACGCAGCTCTAACTCCCCCGAGGGGCCACGTCTTCTTGAAACTTCATGTGGGACCCACCCCCTGCTCCTCGGATGTATGACGTAAAATCATCTAAAAGGGGTGTACCGTGGGATGAGCTCACTAGCTCGATAAGTAGAAAGATGGACCACACACAGCAGTCCCCACATCACAACACATCATATGCACTACATGCCATGCTATACATTTTAAATCACATCCACCTAAGCAACATTACTAAGTCCTTGGTTTTAGTGCTACTAAAACCACAGTGAATACTCGTCGAGCATGAACTCCCTCCTGATACGCCCATAGGGTTTGTCGGAGAAGGCCCACCGTGAGTACTCGGAAAAGTAAAGACAATGCCGTCCACGGCTCTCAGCAAATGTAAATGACTGAAAATAAAGGGCTTGACTCCGCAATTTAAAAGCGATCGATTGGCCCTCTTGAATGTACCACCGGGTTACCGTATCCTACATGACTCGTCGGACGTAATGCCTAACCGCCACGATGTCAGAAACCGACCCTGCTTCCCCAAATGGTAACCCAACACCTTAACCCCTTGGGAAGGGTAGTATCGGATGGTGAGAATCCTAATACCGTATGCTCCTATATGACAATAATGCGATTGCATAGTGCCACCGTGTCCCATTCCATGGGCCACCAATGCATTCGTTTCCAAGCCGACCGACATCTAGTCTATCAATGCATTATGCACCATGATGTCCACATTCAACATATAAACATCTCATTCAATTGGCATTTGAAAAGTAAACATAGCACATATACACATCAATGAGAGGAATGACTAATCTATAGCATATTCATGATGACATGACTAGATTAGATATATTAAAATGAATGCCAAACAATGCCTTGGAACAAGGCCAAACGTCCTCTCCCCACTTACTTGTAGCGTACAAGGATTCTCGTTGGGTACGGGTGAGATCCGGAGCGAATCGGGTAGGATTTGGTGAACCTAACATGATTGAGCGGGGTTAGTACTTCACCCTTTTAGAATCAAAATTAATGAAATCCGATGACAAAATCATGTTTAGAACGTCAAAAGAAGGTCACACGTCCGATTTGGGTTCGATCGGACATAAGGATCACCTTCTGGGCACCAAGTGGGTCGACAGTGGGTGTCTACCCACCGATCCTACCGCCGGTCCGGTAGCGCCACCGGTCCTACTCCGCCGTTGGGCCGAAGGCCCTGCCCTCTCAGTGGGTGCCACGGTAGGTAGGGGCCCGCCGGTTGTACCCACCGGTGCTACCCACCGATCTTGGCGGAAAAGACACTGTTTTTTCCCCATTTTCTCCATTATTTGGGGAATCAAATGGGGCTTTTCCCCACCCATTCTTCACACCTTCAAGGTCCTATAGGATGGTTCTAACCTAGATCTAGGTTAGATTCAAGTGAGGGAAAACCATCTTACCTTCTTTGCTCAAGAACGACTTCAAACCCTCCAAATCACTTCAAACTCACAATGCTTCTTCTACCTTGTCAATATCTCTTCAAATCCTTCAAGATCAACACATAAATCATCTATTAAACCTTAGATTCATCATTTCAAAGGGTATTTACAAGATCTCAAGAAACCATACTCGAATCAAGGGTTTAAAGCTTGGGTATGGTGAATGTTCACAAAACCCAACTTTGCTTACCTCTAACTGTAGATCTAGAGTTGAAGATCACTCTCCCGGCACCGAAATGGCAAGATCGAGCTTCGGCGCCGCTGAAATCCCTCTTTTCTTCCTCTTCCGTCTCTTCCTTTCTTCTTCCCTTTCTTTTCTCTCTCCTCTTTACTTTTCTCACCAACGTACGGGTGACATAAATGGAAAGGAAATAAACATAATGTTATATATATATATAATTCCTAATAAGTGAATAGTGCACATGGATGGGTCACTCAGGTGGGTGGGTGTACCCACCTGTCCTACCCACCTGAGGACTGAAACTTGGGATTTTGACCGAGGCGCGAACCCCACCCCCGGCATACGATGTAGCATACGTATATACCTTAAAATACGGCTACAATACCTGCTTTATCCGTACATAGCCTTATGGTAGGTGCATGTACAGGGCTTGGGCACTCCGTCTCTTAGCACGCTCGGACTTGTCGGGCCAGCCGTGTTAAGGTCACCCCTGCCATCATAGCCCATAAGGAACACGCTCTAATTTCCTCACTCGGTTCTGCATGGTTAAACCGGTTCAACGTAAATCGACCGAGTTTAAAAGCGGATATTACGAAAGAGCTTTATTCAGCTTTTGTAGTTCTGCGCTTTGTTTAAAAAAAACCTCAAACATATTTGTTAGGGAAAAAAAGCCGTTTTTGCTTGTGAGTATCTAGGCTTGGACCCGTGGGCACCAAAAGACTGGGCCCCCCTTTGC
>JAJSZK010000631.1:0-10735 GCA_022985045.1 Macadamia tetraphylla | reverse complement strand
TTACAAGTGCTCGACCGAGGTGGGGACCTTTGGTCTGGTTTGCTTGGCCTTGCCTTGAGCCCCAAGCCGAGGTGAAGACCTTCGGCCAGTTCTGCCGGCTGGCCTTGCCCGAGCCCCCAAATGAGGTGGGGACCTTGGTCATGTTGCCTGGCTCGGCCTTGCCCTGAGCCCCCAGCCGAGGTGAAGACTTTCGGTCAGGTCTGTTCGGCTTTGGCTGGACCCCCAACCGAGGTGAGGACCTTCGGCCAGATCGGCTCGGCCTTCACCTAAGGCTTGACCGATGTGAGGGCCTTCGGCCAAATCGGCTCGGCCTTCGCCTAAGCCTCGACCGAGAGGGGGACCTTTGGTTAGGTCCGTTCAGCTTTTGCTGAACTCCCAACCAAGAGGGGGACCTTCGGTCAGGTCTGTTCGACTTTGGCTGAACTCCCAACCGAGAGGGGGACCTTCGGTCAGGTTCGTTCGGCTTTAGCCGAACTCCCAATCCGAGGTGAGGACCTTGTCAGTCCGTCGGCTTTGCCGAACTCCCAACCGAGAGGGGACCTTGTCAAGTCCGCTCACCTGGCCAAACTCCCAATCCGAGGTGAGGACCTTCGGTCAGGTCCGTTCGGCTTTGGCCGAACTCCCAACCTAGAGGGGGACCTTCGGTCAGGTCAGTTCGGCTTTGGCCGAACTCCCAACCGAGAGGGGGACCTTCGGTCAGGTCCATTCAACTTTGGCCGAACTCCCAATCCGAGGTGAGGACCTTCGGTCAGGACTGTTCGGCTTTCTCCGAACTCCCAACTGAGAGGGGGACCTTCGGTTAGGTCTGTTTGGCTTTGGCCGAACTCCCAACCAAGAGGGGGACCTTCGGTCAGGTCCGTTCGGCTCTGGACGAACTCCCAACCGAGAGGGGGACCTTCGGTCAGGTCCGTTCGACTTTGGCCGAACTCCCAATCTGAGGTGAGGACCTTCGGTCAGGTCCGTTCGGCTTTGGCCAAACTCCCAACCGAGAGGGGGACCTTCGGTCAGGTCCGTTCGGCTTTGGCCGAACTCCCAATCTGAGGTGAGGACCTTCGGTCAGGTCTGTTCGACTTTGGCCGAACTCCATACCGAGAGGGGGACCTTCGGTCAGGTCCGTTCGGCTTTGGCCGAACTCCCAACCAAGAGGGGGACCTTCGGTCAGGTCCATTCGGCTTTGGCCGAACTCCCAACCGAGGGGACCTTCTGGTCAGTCCGCTCGCGCAAACCTCGAGGGTTCAGATTCGACGTGGCTGCGCCATTAATGCTCGGTAGTCTGACTGCTTTCTCTCCCATCTATAAAGTGCAGGGGTCCATTTGTGGGCACTTTTCTTTTCCTTCGAGAGCTTACCTTCGTCTCGTGTTCCTTTCAAGAGCTCACCCTCGTCTCGATTTCCCTTAGTTTAGCGACATCCAAAAGTAAGTTCATGTCTTGTTTGTCGGGCTATAGTCCATCGTCCTCCGAGAGGATGAAGTCTAACCATAGGCGTCGGAGTCCAGGGGAGGTCCGAGGGATGTCCTCAGACTCCACCGACTCGCCCTCTTCCCGTGACTCATCGTCCGCGGCCTCGCCGTTTGGGTCCGAGGGTGGCTCAAACGGTGCAGGATTTAGGGAGAGGGTGCTCGATTCCCGAGCGCAGACCCAGGAACCCTTAGAGGTGGAGGCTCTCCACATCGTATCCACGATGGATGAGCCGAACTGGAGGAGCTGAGGGCCTCCTTCGGTGTCTCGGACGCTTTTGAGCTCCGGCTGCCCAGACCATCTGACCGAGCCAGCTATCGAAACTCCGAGGAGCTGTGCTTGTATAAGGAGGCGTTCAAGGCCGGCCTTCGGCTTCCCCTCCATCCCTTCTTCGCCCGAGTGTTTCGGCACTATCGGATATGTCCGACCCAGCTGACGCCGAATGGGTGGCGGCAGTGCTCACTGAGTCCTTTCTCAAGGCACCAGAGGCCTCTTTCCCTCCCCCTCTTCATTAACTGCTTCTTCCTTCAAGCCTGCAAGGGGCTTTCGGGTTGGTACTACTTCTACCCCCGAAAGGAGCTTCGGCTTCTGAGTGGTTACCCAATGTCAATCCACGGGTGGAAGGAGAAGTTCTTCGTGAGGTCGTCTAAGGGGGTGCCCTTCGACACCGCTCGGGATATCCCGACCTTGGAGGTGAACTCCCCGCCCTATTGGGGAGCGAGTCGCTGGCATGGCGAGGTGGCAAGAAACCTGTCCTCCAGCTTGAGGCCGACGCCTTAAGTCCGACGCCTTTCTGTCAGATTCGGCTTAGCCGTGAGTTAGGCTAGCCTCACTTGTTTCCTGGTGTTGGTGCTTCAGACGACTCCCTTCGCTTCTTTTGGCAAGCAAGTCTCTGTGGCCGAGGCAAGGGCTGCCGCAGCGGCAAGGCAAGCTCAAATCAGGGAGGCCAAGGCGCGGGACGCCCAACAGCAGCCGAGGTCGAAGCGGAAAGAGAAGAAGGGGCCATCCTCCGAGACCTCGAAGAAGAGATCTAGAGTCGAGGGGCCGAGCACCGAGGCAGTTCAGGCCCTCGCTGCACTAGGCCATGACATGCCTGCCCAAGACCCCTCCCCCACCGCGGACTTCAGAGGCCCGAGGGTGGCGAACGTGAGGACCGAAGTGGGTTTTGTCCCTCAATGGTCAGTTAAGGAAGACGACACGCTGGCAGTCGGGCGCGTTGCTCGTGAGCTGGTTATGAAGGGCAGTCTTCCCTGAGACGTCGCCGAGGCTCAACGGCAAGGGATGGCGGCTATGATAACAAACGTTTGCATTTTCATGGCTAGGGTAAGCTTTGGTCCCCTAATCCTTGTTTTATTTTTCAACCAAGCATTCTGACCTTCGGTGCCTCATGTAGGCACACAATCAAATGGGTCAACTAGTGGCTCGAGCTGAAGCCATGTGCTGAGACCTCGAGGTCGTTGAACGGGAGAAGGCAGCCCTGGAGAATGAGCGTTTGGTCCTCCTCGAGAAGGTGGAGCCCCTGAGACGGATTCTCCTGCACGCGGAATGCAGCGAAGCTCACGGAGCTGAAGTCGCAGATGAAGGCAAGGGTTCAGGAGGCCGAGGCCCGAGGGGTCGAGAAGTATAGGTCCTCCGAGGACTTTCGGGAGGAGATTAAACGTGCCATCGCCCCTGGGTTCACAATGGGCACTACCGAGGTCCGAGACTGGGTCCTCGAGCGTTACCCAGGGGTCTCCTTCGAGGACAAGTGGGCTCATCTTCAAAGAGGAGGATATTGAGGCGGCCCCATCAGCCACCGAGGTTGCCGATGCCGACGGTGGAGGCTGCAGCGAGGAGGGTGAGGTTCAGCTGCAACGAGAGGTCCCTCCACTCCCGATCATGGCGGTTCAGATCAGGAGACCCACCATGCCGAAGAAGAGGTCGTGAACCCGACGGACGCCCCTTGAAGTCACCCGAGTCTCGGCTCGCATCTCTCTTTGTTTTTGATATGAGCCTTGGCTTCTTCTTAGTAATCTCACCCTTCGGCCTTCTTTGTAACCACGGCCTGGCCTTCTATGTAACTCGCCTCGGCCTTCTCTGAGCCGGGCCTTATCAATGATGATTTCTTTCGCATGCCGACCTTCATTTTTCTTGCTCTTTAGCTCTTTTGGGTAAGGTGGTCTTTAGTCCGTAGCTAGCGCAAGGAGGTCGAACCCATCGTTGCCATTTAGGATCCGCACTTCTACTTAAGCACGGCTCGGTCCGCTCCCTGGCTTATCCAAGAGGTTTCGAGTCCGAGGACTCGGACTTGAGGGATCCGGAACAAGTATCAAGTGGTTCACAGTGTTCCCTCCAACCAAGGGTCTTTAAACCGGTATTGATTGAGATCAGCCGAGGGCCGATCCTTCACATTGCTCCCAACAAAATCGATGACCTTCGTCAAGTTCCTCGCATTGGCCTCGGTCCGAACTGGCTCGCAGTCTGACTTGCCCCCTCGGCCGAGGATGGACGCCGCTCAGCATGCTTGTTCTTTGCGAGCCCCCGACCGAGGTGAGTACCTTCGCACTCGGCTTACCTTAAATGCGAGCCCGATCGAGGTGGGACTTCGCACTCGGCTCGCCTCGCGGACTTTCCGACCCGACGAGGTGTGGCCTTCGCCGCCGTGCTTGGCCTTTCTGAACTTACGAGTGAGGCCTTCTGGCTCCGAACACCCGACCGAGGTGTGGCCTTGCCAGCTCGGCTCGCCTGCTCAGCCTCGACCTGGGCCTTGCCGGCTCGCTCCCGAGCCCCGACCGAGGTGAGGACCTCGGCACTTGCTCGGCCTTCCCGAGCCCCGACCGAGGTGAGGACCTTCGCGCTCAGCCTACTCGACTTCGCTGGGCCCCGACCGAGGTGAAGACCTTCGGTTATGATCCGCTCAAGAGAGTTAAGGTCACCAGATGGGAGAATTCCTCTTAATTTCCCTAAACCAGCTTTCGTATTTTCCATGAATAGGATCCTCCAGAGTTTAGGATGAGGAATTACAACTTAAAAGTGCATAAGAGCAAAAATTATAAAAATTACAAAAAACAAGTGTGCTTGCTACTTCACTACTGATAGAATTTTCTTAAGTTCTGAGAGTTCCACGATCGGGTACCCTTTCTCCCCGTAGTCTCCGTGATAGGACCCTGTCAGATACCCTTGAGACTCAGAGGGACCTTCCCAATTTGGATCTAGCTTCCTTGATGTCTCGGTCCGATACTTCAGCCCTTCCGAGGATGAGGTCACCCATCTCGAACTCGCTCTTTCAACTTTGGTGTTGTAGTGCCTCGCAACCTCTGCTGGTAAGCGGCCATCCTTTCTTGAAGTGTCTATTTCGCCAAGAGGTCTAAATTCGCTCGGAGCCCTCCATCATTTTCGTCTTCATTGTAGTACTGAATCCGATGGGTAATGGCCCCTATCTCCACTGGAAGTACAGCTTCAGTGCCGTATGTTAAAATGAAGGGTGTTTCTCCGGTGGCTAATCTCTCAGTAGTGCGGTAAGCCCAGAGGATGTGGTGCAACTCGTCTGCCCATAGTCCTTTGGCATCATCCAGTCTCTTTTTTATTCCTTGAAGTAGTGTACGGTTGGTTACCTCTGTCTGCCCGTTAGTCGGTGGATAACCGACAGAGGTTTTCCTGTGGTCAATGCCGAGGGCATCACAGAACAAGCCGAAAGTCGATTGGCGAACTGAGTTCCATTGTCCGTCACCACAACCCGAGGGATTCCAAATCTATAGACTACCGCCCTTTGGAAGAAGTCCCTTACGTTCTTTTCGGTTATCGTCGCCAGGGCTTCGGCTTCTGCCCACTTCGTGAAGTAGTCCACCGCCACCACGACAAACTTCCTTTGTCTCGTGGCTAGGGGGAATGGGCCTAGGATGTCGATTCCCCACATGGCGAATGGTACTGGGCTCGATAGAGATGAGAGCTCGGTAGAGTGTAGCCTAGGAACGGGGGCGAACATCTGGCACTTGACGCACTTCTTGACTAATGATTCCGCGTCCTTCCTCATTGTCGGCCAGTACAGACCCTGCCTTAGCACCTTATGTGCCAAGGCCCGGGCTCCTAGGTGTTGGCCGCATATCCCTTCATGCACCTCCTGGAGTGCGTACTCGCCATCGGCGGAATCCAGACACTTGAGGTACGGCATGGTGAACCCTATTTTGTACAGTGTCTCGTCCTTCAGAAGGAAGCGTGCCGACCTCATTCTTATTTTCCTTGCCTCGTCCCTATTCTCTGGGAGCTTTCCTTCCTTGAGGTATTCGGTTATGGCATCCATCCAGCTTTGGCCGTTTTCACCAACGGGTAGTACCTCTCGGGGTTTTTCGGTGCTTGGCTGTGATAGCACTTCAAAATACACCGATCGTCCAAGATCTACGAAGTCGGAGGTGGCCACCTGTGATAGTGCTCTCAGCACTAGCATTCTCTTCTCGTGACACCTGCCTTACCTCGAATTCCTTGAAGGTCGCTATCCTGTCTCGCACCGTCTTCAAGTATTCAGCCATCCTCTGTTCTTTGGCTTCGTAGTCTCCATTCACCTGTCGCACCACGAGCGATGAGTCGCTATGCACCACCAGCTCCTTTACCATCAAAGCCCAAGCCAGATTAATCCTAGCTATTAACGCTTCGTATTCTGCTTCATTGTTGGAGGCGTCGAAGTCGAACCGTAGGGCGTATTCTATCTTGAAACCCTCGGGGCTGACCAACATGATTCCTCACCGCTCTCGTCTGGAAGCGCCATCCACGATAATGTCCAAGCCTTTTCTCCTCGGTCCTTGGCAAACTCCTGGGGGTCGTCAGGGAGTGTCGTCTCGACGATGAAGTCTGCGAGGGCTTGTGCTTTAATTGTGGTTCTCGATTTGTACTGAATGTCGAATTCTCCCAACTCTATGGCCCAGTTTACTAGGCGACCAGACATATCCGCTTACGATATCTTCTTCAGGTGGTCGTGAGTACGATACCGTATGTGATTGAAAATATGGCTCAGCTTTCTTGTCATCACTAGGGCATACGCCACTTTCTCTGCCTTTCTGTATCTCGTTTCGGCATCTAGAAGGGTTCGGCTAATAGTATATTGGCCGTTGTTGCCTTCCTTCTTCCTTCGTCAAGATCGCGCTACCGCCACGCCGATACAAAAGGTATAGCCGCAAGGTATCCCCTTGTTCGCTTGTCGCAGCTGGGTGCGGCCAGTACTCCTTCAATTGTTCGAAGGACTTTTCGCACTTCTCCGTCCATTCAAACTTTTTGGTCCCTTTCAGTGCTTTGAAGAAGGGGAGGCATCTGTCTGCCGACCGAGACATGAATCGCCCGAGGGCGGCAACCCGACCCTTAGCTCCTGGACTTGTTTCACATTCTGGGGTGACCTCATATCCCGAATGGCTTGTATTTTGACCGGGTTGGCTTCAATTCCTCTCTCCGAGACGATGAAGCCGAGGAACTTTCCCGAGGCTACTCCGAATGCACACTTTGCTGGGTTCAGCTTCATGTCGCATCCCAAAGACTGAACGCTCTTCTAAGTCTTGATGTGTCGTCCGCTTCGTGCTTTTTACGAGCATATCGTCCACGTACACCTCCATGGTTTTGCCGATCATCCATTTGAAGATTTTATTCACCAACCTTTGATAGGTGGCCCCTGCGTTTTTTAGCCCAAAAGGCATGACCTCATAGCAGTAGTCCTCCCTCGGTTACGAAGGATGTTTTCGGGACATCGACCTCGGACATCTTGATCTGATTGTACCCCGAGTATGCATCCATGAAGCTCAGCGCCTCGTATCCTGCCGTGGCATCGATGAGGAGGTCTATTTTTGGCAGGGGGTATGCGTCCTTCGGGCAGGCCTTATTCAGGTCGGTGAAGTCGATGCAGATCCTCCACTTTCCATTTGCCTTCGGGACCATCACCACGTTGGATATCCACTCCGGTATTGATCTCAGGATGAACGGGCCTTCAGCAGCTTCTCCACTCTCGCCTATTTTCTCTGCCTTCGGGGCAAAAGTCCTCTTCTTCGCGACCGCTTTTTCTCGGGCTAACATTCAGATGATGTTCTATTACCTCTCGACCTATTCCGGCTATATCTGAAGCCGACCAGCGAAGACGTCAGCGTTGTTTCGGAGGAATGAGACGAGTCTTTCTCGCTGTAGCCTTGGCATGGTAGCCCCAATCTGAAATTATCGAGCGTTATCCCCCTCTTCGGCTTCAACTTGCACCAAATCCTCGGCCGGCTCCCCCCGTTGATAACTGGCATCATCGCGCAGATCCTCTATTGGGAGCGCTACGCCCGCCTTTTCTTTTCCCCACAAGGTAGTGGCGTAACACCTCCGGGATGCCTCCTGATCGCCTCGACATTCCCCAACACCGTTCTTGGTTGGGAATTTCATCTTGAGATGGGGTGTGGAGACAATAGCCTTTAGTAGGTTCAATCCAACCCTTCCTAGTATGGCATTATATGCCGAGGTAATGCCTACTACCAGGAAGTTGATCATGACTGTCACTTGGCGATCTCCGCGGCTTCATCGCAACTCAATCGATCCTTCCACCTTCACTGGACGCCGAGAATCCTCGCAACGGTGTTCGACTTTCTTTAACTTTCCTCGCCCGGCCCATCTTCCGGAAGCTTCAAGGAACAGGATATCACGAACGCCGTTATCCACTAAGATCCTCTTCACTTTGCAATCCGCTATGGTCATGGTGACAACTGGGCATCGCTGCATGGAGTGTGTACCCTTCCGATCATCATCTGAGAAGGAAATAACCGCCCCGTCCTTGCCTTCTTATTCGGCCATTCTGCCATATGTACGCTTCTCGCGTAGGCTTTTGCTTTCCGGGCAGAGACTGAACTTTCTCCAGCAGCTAGGCCTCCACAGATGGTCGCTATAACTCTAGTTGGACTCTTATTCTCATCTCGGAGGCGATGTTCAGCTTCCTCGGTGTCCGTCCTTCATTGCCTCGATTGCTCTACGGGCAGGCCCCTCTCTCATAGCGACCTGCCATCTCTCCGACGGTTATCCCTACGGTCATTACCGTCTTGGGCATCCTCCTTTTCGCGGTCTACAAATCGGCCTAGATATCCCCTTCGGATCATCCCTTCTATCTCCCCCTTGAGGTGCCAATAGTCTTTGGTGTCGTGGCCATGGTCTCTGTGGAAGTGGCAATATCTGTCCATGTTGCGTCTCTCGGGGTGTCGCCCCATCTTTCCTGGCCACTTCATGGCCCTCGCATCCGGGAGTCCTTTATTCGCATCAGCTCTCCGCTCGCTCGTTCGGGTGCGATTTTCAACTTCCTTGGTGGACTGGTGCCCGACCGGCTCGACTTTCGCCTTTTGCCTTCTTCGAGGGTTTGTCGTCGGCCCTTGAGAGCCTCTTCCTTACTGCCTTCCTTTCAGCTTCTTCATTGGCCTGGAGGG
Source organism: Macadamia tetraphylla (assembly GCA_022985045.1). Taxonomy (NCBI): domain Eukaryota; kingdom Viridiplantae; phylum Streptophyta; class Magnoliopsida; order Proteales; family Proteaceae; genus Macadamia; species Macadamia tetraphylla. Next base: position 1,876 of record JAJSZK010000631.1, on the reverse strand, counting down.
TTTCTTCCATCTGGATGTACTTATCGCACCGAGCTCTCAGCACGGTCAAATTCCTAGGTGTATGCTTCACCAGAGACCTTTTCAGCTCCTTATCCTTGACGCCTCCCAGCAGGACTATGAACTCTTCTTTCGGGTCTAGGCCTCTAATCGTGATCTTCTCTTGTTGGAAGCGCTTCATGTAGTTTCGTAGTCATTCTCCTTCCTGTTGCTTGACGTTGGTCAAGTTCAACGTAGTCTTCTGAAGGGGCTGGCTACTAGAGAATCCCTTCACGAAGAAGTAACTTAAATCGCAAGTCGTGGATTGACTTCGCGCAGACGGTTGTACCATAGCCTTGTCGCCCTCCGAATGTCAATGGCGTGGGGCACATAATGTTTTTCGAGACTCGATGGAACTGCATGGCAACCTTGAAGCCTTCCAGATGATCAACGGGTTCCCCCGACCCGTCATAAGTGTCATACTTGGGTAGACGAAGCCGATCGGAGTGGGTCCCTCATGACCTCATCACCTAGAGCGGTCATTAGTGAGGTCGCTCACGAGTTCCCCTCGATTTTCCGCCACCTTCTTGATCTCATCTTTCAGTCTAGGATCATCTCGCTTAACCCCGAGTCCTCATGTCTCGCTTGTCTCCTTGGCGTGGATCCCCATGTGGTCTCTCGGTGACAGCCCTACCTGGTGCGGACTTTCCTCATTGCTCGGTTTCAAGGTTATGACGGACCTTATCGATCCGCATGACTCGTCCTCGCCTCTAGCCCTCTTAGGTGGATGGGGGCTCTGGGTCCCCGCCGGTCTTCCGAGAGAGCTTTGAGACCTCCTTCATTGCCTCGCCATTCGGTCATATTTGTCCCGAGGGCTTCAATTGCTCCTTGTCACATATTCTCCCCTCAGAGGGGGCAGAGGATCACTATCTTCCAGTCAATATCCCGAACACCGGTACTTACGGATACTTCCCGATCATCTGTTCCCTTTTCGTCCCATTTTCCGCGAGGGAGGAAGCCCTCAAGGTTCTTCCCCATGTTCATGTTTGACGCTGCTCTTGTCTTCTTAGTTGTAGGTTCTCCCACCATTACTGCTGTTTCCCATGACGGCGCCAATCTGTCGCCAAAATCCGTATGAGCTGATCCGCACAAGCACAGACGGCAGAGGCCCGGAGCTTTGTCCGGGGTTAGTCCTCCGACGCTCAAGTTAGGGATCGGCCGCACAGTTTTTGTATAGGAGTAATGGTGAGGGTATTGATGCTTACCTTCTTCCTTCCTCTCGGGCCCTCTTATATAGCTCTTAGGGTTTAGGGTTTTCCCTTTTCTTCCCAGTGTCCTTCTCGGGTCCACCTTCCTCCCTTTTAGAGTTCCACCTGAATACGTCCATCCTTTTGGCGTGGAATATTCTCTTCATGTAGGTGACGTGGTAGAGTATTTGTAATCCCTAGTTTGGGAAAGTTGAGCATAAAAAGAAAAAGAAAAAAAAAAGGGGTACTTTTGGAAGCGCAGACCAGATTTTGTTTAATCCTGTAATTTTCCCTATTTTTTTTTTTTTTCTTTTGCAGCAGATTAGATTTGGCGCGAATCTTTTAGACGCGAATTTCTAGTTGGCGCGAACTGAGGAGTCAGGAGACTCCGGACTCCATTTTATTCTTGGAAGACAGAAAAGGGGCTTCTTCTAAACCCTTTAGCAGAGATCAATCTACTGGTCTCTTCTTCTAAATTATTTTCTTGACGAAGAAATGGCAGACATAGCTGATCAGGTCGAAGAAATCTTAATCAATCTTTCTTCAGATGCCGGAGCAGTCAAATCGTTCGCCTACTCAAGTCTTTTACACCTTCAACAACTTTCCACCACAGACTCTTCTGGTATTCGAGTCATCAGTGAAAGATCCCACCG
>JAJSZK010000063.1:0-26211 GCA_022985045.1 Macadamia tetraphylla | reverse complement strand
TGTATGCCAAGAACAATCACTTGAGGATTGAAGGCTATTCCGATGTGGATTGGGCTGGATCCATTTCTGACAGGAGATCTACATCTGGTTATTGCACATTCGTGGGTGGCAACTTGGTTACATGGAGAAGTAAAAAATAGCCGATTGTAGCCAGATCCAATGCAGAGGCTGAGTACAGAGCAATGGCTCATGCTGTTTGTGAGCTCACTTGGTTGCGTCGGTTGGTTCTCGAGTTCGGGTATGACACTGAAGGACCTATGAGACTATTGTGACATCAAAGCAGCAATAAGCATTGCTCAACAACCAATACAACATGATAGAACAAAGCACATTCAAGTAAACCGGCATTTCATCAAGGAGAAGATGGTCCGGTAATATTTGCACACCCTTTGTGAGGACAGGTGATCAATTGGTGGATATCTTCACCAAATGACTCATTCCTCACCAGTTCAGTACTCTCTTATGCAAGCTGGGAATGCATGATATTTATTCTCCAGCTTGAGGAGTGTTAGAATATGTGTATTAGGGGTACATTAAGAACTGTTTTATCTTAAGTTGTCCTTACATGTAATTTCTTATTTTCCTTATTTCTCTTTCACCTCCTTAAGGGAGGAATATGTAATTCCCTAAACTAATATTTGAATGTCATAATTCACGATTTTGTCTTCACCGTATCTCTCTTTTTTGAGCAAACAGCTCATTCACGATTTTGTCTTCACCGTATCTCTCTTTTTCTCTAATCTTCTTTCCTACTTCTCTTCCATCTTCTCTCCTCATCTTAAACCCTAACATCCTTCATTTCTAACTGTACGAGTATACCCACTTGATAGTACCACCCGAATGACTAATAATAGTGAAAAACCATCTACACTTCACCAGTTCTTTCCACTCTGATAAGGAGGTAAGCTCCCAATGATGGGATTTCTAAGCACCTAAGGGGTCTAGGATTTAGAAATTTTCACATAAAACCAGAATCTCAGGGATGGGAATGGTAAACCAGCAAAAAGAAAACCAGATAATGCAGTTTAAACAGGTCAGGTCATGCAGAAACTAAGGCCAGTGATCCAGTTCTATACAACAAAATGCCCAGCCTTATACTAATTTAATGGGGTCAGCTACAGGATCTGTGCAATGCAAAGAATAGAAAACTGAGGTCCAAACATGAAAAGAAATGAAGAAAAAAAGAAAATAGGAAATGATACAGATAAATGACACAGAGGTGTAAATAAGAGGAAAGAGACACAGCCCCGCAAGATATGAAAAACTCAGCTAAATGATCCAGTTTAATATGAGGAACAAAACTGTGACATAGGATTTAAATCCAATGGCCATATTTCAAGTAATGCAGGTTCCTTCAGAAAGTAGGAAACTCAAAACTCATGCAGAAACACAATTCAATAGCAGGGTTTTCAATGGTTCAAAACAGATTAGAATAAAAATCTGATTTAATGAACAATTTAGTATTATGAATCCATAAGAGTAGCAGAAATCAGAACCAGGTAAGTCTTTCCAGAAATTTAGATTTTAACAAGTTGAATGCAAATAGGATTCCTGAAATTTCTGACAAAAGGAGGGTTTTGTGAGCAAGTCTTAAGCTAGACTAACATCCAGAATTCAGACTAGAAGAACTAAGGATTAACTAAGCAAAAATTAACTAGCAGAATAGTGTTTAATGAAATTAAAACAGAAACTAAAATAAGGGAGAGCAGGGTCTAGAATAATACTGACCTCATTATTGATGGAGAAGATACGGAGAGAGTAGAGACAAAGGAGAGAAATAGATAACCAGGAATCCACCAGAACCCTTGCTAAATCCACAGCAGGAAACTCCAAGAATCCACTGAGCCACACATGTATCCACAGATGCATGAGGTCTGAATTCAAAGATTCAAACCGCTTCAAGCTTTCTTTAATCCATTAATTATGGGGTATGCTGTTAGGCATTTACATATTTATAAAACTGACAAAAACAATTCCAGACAATCTAAAGGCCCTCCCATCACCAGCTTTGGGAGAATCCTAATCTGACAAAACACTTAAGTAATAAATAAAATAAGACTCAAACTGAATAATCGTGGGGTAGGCTGTTAGGCCTTTAAATATTTATAAAACTGACAAAATACAAGTCCAGCCAATCTAAAGGTCTTCCCATCACCAACTTTGGGAGAGTCCTAATCTGACCAAATACTTAAATAACAAATAAATTAAGAACCAAACTGAATAGGGAACCTCCTGCCAGTCACAGGCTGTGATTAGGTGTCCTAAACAGATGAAAAACTAAACAAAATATCCAAACAAAGGCTGGCCTTACAGAATTTTAAAGCCTAACTGAAACAATTTATTTAATAACCAAAAAAAAAAAAAAAGGAATCAGACTGGACCCCATGATTGGGTGAACCATAACTGGATTATAGAACAAGATTTGAGAAAGGAACTGATTGAAATCAAGAATTGGAGGACCAAAAGGGGATCTGACCTTCATTCAGCAGCAAGCCACCTTCTTCTATTCCTGCCGGCAACTGAATACTGCACCAGTTCTCCCCAGCTTGAGAAACCTCAAACATAAGTTATGCAGCAATGAGAAGGTAATAGCATTTGAATAGAAACGTTTAACAGTCTCAAACAAAATTCTGAATGTGTATTGATGAATGTGTATTGAACAATAGGAATAAAATTCGCAACCCCGGGAGCTCTCTCTTCAAAGTACTGAGGTGGAAGCAGAAATCACATCACTTCAACATCAAGAATAGTGTTTGTAAGGGTCACAGCCTCATATGGAACATCCTTGTAGTCCTCCAAAACCATGTCATCATTCTGTTCAACCATTGCTTCAACGTATTCTATACCAGCTTCTTTGATTACTTCATAGTTGTCCTCCTCTTCGGTTTAAGCCAATGGAACCTAGCATAGAACATTAACTCGGGGAAAAAAAGGGCTTCCTCTTCCTCAACATCATCTGGCAGCTCTCGTTCATCATCCATAGGCAAACCACCATATTCTTCATAGGTGTAATCACTGTCAACAATAGTATCTGATGTATCGATCTTCCTCTTGTCAGGACAACTCTTGGTAGTGTGCCCCACCTTGTGACTGTAGTAAACACTCAATATCATTATCGCTGCCCATATGTGCCCTTCCCTCATCCTTACCGAAGTCCAGAGGTCTTCCTGCGATAATACCAGCTGTAGATCTCTTGCTGTACTCCCCGGCTTGAGAAGCAAACTTCCTAGAGGAAAGCTTCAAGTTCTCTTCTGCCCCTAGAGCCTTCTTAGAAGCAATCCAGCAAACCATTCAAATTATGGATGTTGAACTCCCTCTTGATTTCAAGATTTAGACTTGACTTGAATTGTTAGACTAACTGATTGTCATCCTCACCAATTCTTGTATGTAAGAGAAGCGCATCAAACTGTTCCATGTAGTCTACAATTGAAAGAAATTCCTTGCATAGGTACTAAGATGGTCATGTAGTCGTAGCCTTGAACATAGGGGGAAGATACTTGGACCTTCAACTCTTCTTTCATCTCTTCCTAGGAGGTAGGTTCTGTGCCTCAAACTCACAGCCTCTGTTCATATGTCCTCCACCATTACTTTGCTGGTCCCACTAACTTGGCTCACGCTATCTAAAATCTCCTAGCCTCTGACAAGCCATACCAATGAAAGCAAGTCATCCAAAGAAGTATGTCAATCATAGAATAGTTGATAATCGAGTTTCCTGTTGCACTCTTTAAGTTCTAGCTTAACCTTATGGGATTCATTAGTCCTCCTCCTATTAAGACCATTCCCCATAAGGGTACAGGGTATCTACTAGAGAAGCCTCATGTGTAGTGAGTCTATAAGTTTAATTTCTGAATTAGTTTAGTTTCAATAAGTTTCTTTTCTCTGTTTTTTCTTGGACATCAAGCTATTAGGTGGAAGCTTCTAGGAGATTCAGTGATTTGTTTCCTTTTATTTTATTTCCATTTTCATTTTTAAGTTTTGTGTCCTTTTCATGTCCTTATTGACCAAGTATCTAATTTTCACTTTTAAGAAAGTTAGGGCCTGTTTGATAACGTTTCAAGAAACGCGTTTCTGCCGTTTCTGTTTCCAAAACAGCAGAAACGGAGCAAAAAGCGTTTGATAAAACTGTTTCGTTTCACTTATTTTTAGAAATAGAAATAGAAATTTTTACTTATTTATGGTTCAAGAACGACCCAGAAAAAAGTCTTGTTTACATTTGACTTGTGGCAATTCTTTCACTGGTTACCATCGACTTCTAAAAACATGACTTATCAAACACCTTCAATTCCGCTCTGCTTCTAGAACGAATTTATGTTTCGCTCTTGAAACGAAACGCGTAAACGTTATCAAACGGGCCCTTAGTTGTTTAGAAGATTCCTTCCATTTCCTTTTTTATTTTCTTCTTTAGCAAGGAAAAAACATTTTTTAGGCCATCGGTTGGAAGGACTGACAAGTAGATTAATGAAAAAAGGGAGTTGGTTTTATGCCATAACTATGAGATGCAGTGAGTTTGGGTAAGAGGCCCGGGAGGGAGTGACAGACTCAATCCAAATCTATCCTTTCTTCTATCTTTTCTATTTCCTACTTTTCTTCTTTTATTTCCAATCAATTCCAGTTAGTGTTCTGTTCTGAAATTTATTGGTCGTGTTGAAGCTCCTACCTAGGATTGGATCACTTGTGATTCATTTTTGAAATACCAACGGATCGGAATCCAAACCACGTGGCGTTTTTGTAGCCTCTGATCTGGTATCTCCTTCAATTTGCACTCAAGCCCCTCCACGTTTAGACTTGAACTTCCAAGCCCAGGCGACTATTCTTATTTATGGAAAAACACCTCAGGGCTGATCCAACTCACCAACAGCAACCTTCATGGACCATTCTCTGAGGCATTGTTCCATACAGATGTCGTGCCTTTTGCGCCTTAGTCATTTCTGCACAAAGCAACCAATCAAGGGTGTTAAGCCTTTAAGCACCATGGCCTTCCTAGCCCCGCACGCCACTGGATTATGCTCCCTATGCATTGTGCCACTCCTGCCATGCCATGCCGAGCGTGGTCCACAACCATGTGCATGTGCTGCCAAAAGACCATGTTGCCGTGTCTTTGTGCCAAGCTATGCTAGGCCCCATAGTTTTCAAGGCGTCGCCTAGGCGATGACTAGGCGTCCAGGCGGTTTGCCTGGGGCCTAGGCGACAGTCACCTTATTGCACTGCATGCCTCCTTGTGTTTTGGCACTTATTTATGCCAAATATCATTTAAGTCAATGTTTACATTTACGTAAGATTTTATTCATAAATAACCAAATACCCCCTATTTGAATCCAATAAAAATAGTTTAAAAATCAAATTCCAAAAAGATAAAAAGTCAACCCCCCAGTCCAAGAAGAAAAACTGGATTTTCGTTATAAGGGCGATTTTCAACTTTTAAATGCTGGAGTTTTTCTCAATTATGAAAATTTTATAAATTATATTATGTTAAAACATTACTAAAAACCAAAAGTCCAATAAAATAATTTTTTGTTTTGATATCCATAAAATTATTTTCATTCAGGCAATTTTAATAGCATTCGCGCGCTTAAAAATAAGTTTGACTGAAGCATAACTTTGTCATTATAACTCAGATTTAAGTAATCTTAGACTTGTTGGAAAGCTAGTTTTATATTATAACTGAGACAAAAGTCTCATGTAAAAATAATATCATTTGACCAGTCAAACTTATTATAAACATAGTTTTTAAGGCGTTAAAGCGTCGCCTTACCAACGCCTTGGCGTTGATGCAGTCTAGAGATGGTAAAGCAGTGCTCCGCCTTATGTGAAGTGGTGCCTTATGGGTTTTTTTTTTTTTTTAAACACATTTTAAAATTACTTGATGAAGATTCCAAATATAAATTTTTATTGGTAGGTGTATAGTTTTGTTAACACTTGAGATGTATGGTATCAACTTTTCTCCACCAAAAATAATCAAAACAAACAAAACAAATACACGATTCACAAAGAGGGTTTGGATTTTGTCAAGGGTTTTAAGAAAGGGCTTTGAGAATGAATCAAGGAACGAGGAAGAACCACTGATCCAGGCGACCATTTTGCTCTGGCAGCGGTGAGCTTCATTCTTCTTTGACATAAGTAGAAATATAGTGGATGACCTTAGGGCTTAGGCACTCATTTTGGCATCATAGAGGTAAGTATAATAAATACTTGTATTTTTTATATCTTCTTTTCTTTATATTTATAATTTTTGTTTCATAATTTTGTATTTATATTATATGTTAATATGTTATGATGATTGATGATTGATGATTGATGAAGATGAACTTAGTTTATTCATTTTATTGATTTGTTTTCTTGATGAATATCTTACATTGGTATGAATATAAACATTTAATATTTATTTAACATATGAGTAATATGATTCAACTAGGATTTGAGCCAAATGGATTGGTTTTATAAAAAAATTACACAGGAATGCTTTAGTCGATAAGGCGACGCTTTATGCCCGCTTTATCGCTAAGGCACTCCGAAAGACCCTCAAACGCCTCCGTCGCCTTACCGCCTTAAAAACTATGATTATAGAACCAGAGCATTTCTCTAAATTTTAATTTTTTATAACTTAATATGACTTAATGTTAATTTTTTATGATTTAATATGACTAAATGTTGATTTTTAATGACTTGATGTTGTTTAATCTTGATTTTTTATGATACAAGCAAGGATTAAAGTATCGGTATCGGTCGACCAAAATTAAGATACGTATCGGAGGGTATCGTATCGTATAGGAGATACACTAAGATATGCTAAAGATACGCAAATAAATGGATATGAAACACCTTTTTAAACACTTTTGCATAAAAAAATTTGTTAAAAAAAGCTATTGATAGCATGTATTATGCATAAACACTAAATTGAGGGTATCGCACTAAGAATTCAAGGTTTGTAGTTGTTCCATAAATGTAAAATCATTGTTCTCAACCTTGATTTCCACTTTAATTAGAGATAAATATGGCTGACAGCAATTTTAGAACAAAAAATCGTGTTTTCTGAAAAAATATCCATTTTGGCCATTATATGACCGTAGCGCACTGTATCGGTACATGTCGATACTCACCGATACGTACTGATTGATTCATTCCGATACTCACCGATACGTACTGATACTCATCGATACATACCGATCAATACATACAAATACTCACCGATACGAACTGATACATACCGATACATACCAAAACGTATATTTCACCTCGATTCTATATTTTTCATAGAGTATCAGTACGTATTGATAGTGTATTGGTGCATATCGGTATGTATCATAGGATATATATCGATACGAAAGGATTTTAAAATTCCATGTATCGTATCGATGTGTATCGTATCGGTTAGCTAAATTTAAGATACGTATCGGAGGGTATCATTCGGTATCGGAGATACTTTAAACCATTGATACAAGGTATATATAGCTTACTAAATAATGTTAGAAAATAGGAAAAATAAAAAATAACAATTGGTCGCCTTGTTCGCCTCAAGGCATGCGCCTTCTTGCCTAAGTGCTTAGACAACCCTCCACCGCCTTGGTTCACCTTGACGCCGTGACAACTATGCTAGGCCCTGAGCCTCTTTTGCCAAGGTGCCTTGAGTTCCATGGGTTGCATGCTAGCTGATGGTGCCTTGAGCCTCTCTTGGCTGCTCTGTGGTCGATACCCTTGTGCCCTTGCATGCCTTGTGATGCAGATACAGTTGCACTTACATGGTTGGACCAGCATGACCGGCTTTAGAAGCCATGAGACAAGAAAAACCGGTCCAGCCCAGGGTTTTGGTCCAACAAGCATTGGAAATAAAATTAGTAGTTTACTTGTCTTTTATTTCATGCTTTTTATTTTCCTGATTTGAACGTAGGAGCTAGAATTTCTTTCCTTTTGCATTAGTTTCCTTCTATGGTTGTTTCCTAGTTAGGTTAGTTTTTATTTAAGTTTTATGTTTCTATTTTCCCTATACATAAGGCTGTAAGCGACGGACAAGTTAGAGTGAATTAATTTTGAATGAGAATTGGTTACAATTTGTGCATTGTGAGAGCATGTGTTTCCCCTTTCCCCCCTGCTACTTTGATCCTCCCTTTATTCCCTAAGGCCCTCCATCACCTTGTGTTGCAAACTTTGTGGTGATGCCGAGGTTAATGCCCATGCCTTGCATGGTGCTGAGACCCTTGATATGGCACAGCCCTGTGCAGGCTGTGCAAGGCCCCATGGCCTTGTCTGCTTGATCCTGTTGCAGCCACAACCACCCATGCTGTTGTGGGGCTACTGTGACTACATGGCCAGCCCTTGCTGGCTGGTAGTATTATACAGTGGCCCTTGCTGGTGAGCTGGACCGTGACATGGTGCCTTGTCACTCAATGACATCATTATCCCATGTGGCATCATCATGCCACTACAGCATCATCTCAGACATGTCATCCACATTTATGGCCATGCATATCATGCATATCATGCTGATTAACTCGTTCATTTTGGCTTGGCGAGACAAGAGCACATGCAATATATAAAATGTACAATATTTTGGTTGAGATCTTGGTGAATATATGCTGATTAACTCGTTCATTTTGGCTTGGCGAGACAAGAGCACATGCAATATATAAAATGTACAATATTTTGGTTGAGATCTTGGTGAATATATTAGTGTCGACTCGACTCAAGACTAAGTCACATGGGGTATATACATGATTTCGACCCTCAACTCGACCCAATTCAACATAACTCGACATTTCTCACCTATCTCATCCTGTTGTGAAGAAAAAGTGAACTTTTGGCTGGTTTTCTTGCCAAATCTCTCCTCTACAATGTAGATTAACAACTTCAACACTTGTACATTGGAAACTATCACTTTATCATCAACCTTTGGAGATCATTTTCTTCTCAAGAACAGTTTTAGGTAAAAAAACTTCTCAAAACCATTTTTCATAGAATCATGGTCAATAGTTGTTTGTTTTTATTGTGAAATAGCCTAAGATGAAGGGTCCAAAGACTACCTACTATTTTGGGTTTGATTGAAAAAAAAAAAAAACTCAGGTTTCCACTGTGTTTAGAAGGCCTAAAATAGGGTAAATGACAAGTTTCAAGGGCTAAAAAGCCCATATGACCACCAATACCAACCACCCAGATGACCAGGAAAAAATACCATATCTTGGCGACATCTCGGCTAGATCCCACCACAACTTAGTATTTTTACGCAGCGAAACCTGGGAGGCTAGGACGAGATCAAGATCTTATACATTGCCTCATATCATGTGCTTCATTACTATGCCCATGCATGCACTATCCATCCAAACATGACATCTTGCATCATGTATTATTTGTAGCTTCACTGGTGACACATAGGCTGCCAACTAGACCTCTACCATGTGTCAAAATATAAACCACCTCAATAGTTGTGTCCCACCCATCATGCTGATTGGTCTTAGAAACCTTAGAATCATATAATGCTGATCCTGACTACCATGTCACCGCTCAACCACTACTGCCACCTCTATGGTTCAAGGTTCCCATCAATACCGTCAAAATTTCCCATGTTTCCATGGTATCCCATGGTTCCGATACCAATTACCATGTGACTTTTAAAAGTCACTGGTTTCGACCAGTTTCGACCAAATTTCCCACATTTCAACCAAAATGTGGGAATTTTCCTCAAAATGTCGGAATTTTCGATTGGACCAATGAGTCAACCTTTATAAAACCTTCTTAAATGAGAAACCAAGCCTTCTCATTTCAAAATTTCGACCCTCTCCCGCTATTTCTTATCTATGAAGTGGGAAACTTGGGAAAACACTTAAGATTTTGCCTTTGTGCCATCAAATTTTCATTCTAAGCTTGGATCTTGCACATTCATAGCAAATCTACCTAAGGAATGGAGCTTGGACCAAAAAGGTAAATCCCATCTCCCCAATCCTTGTGTGCCATCCTCTGAGAGCACCATTTCATTTGGATATGCTGGGGGATATAGACAGTAGGGTGGACCTTCTAATTCATTTGGACAGGAGGGTAGTTCAAGGGGTGGGTCATCTTTTGTTAACAATATCTTTGGATATCCATCTCAACCTTGTATGCCACATCCACATCCTATCACTATGATCTATGACTGAGCCACTCCCTAGGCTGGCATACCTAGCTAATGTTCATGATGCATCTTATAGATGGGCAATAACGGACTACCAAAACAATTGGGCTCAAAACATGTCATTGGATTCGTATTGGTGCATTCAAAGGAGCAGCTATGACATGTGCAGAGGTAGCTCGTGGACTGGAACCGCCTAGACAGTCTACTTGGAATTGGTTGAGTGTTGAGTTTTGACTATCGAAATTTGAGACTTCAGAGATAACTCACATTATGTAATATTATTTATTTTGGATCATTGACATACATTATCAAACTTTGGCCAACACCACAAGTATGACTTTAGGTGTTTTCCATGAAACTAATTATGTGAATGGGCTAGAAATGTCTAAAATAGGAAGTACACAAAAAATTAGGCATAAAAAACACATGTTGGGGGTCGAAAGCAAAGTTTCCACCAAACCGGGAAAATTTCTTTGGTTTCCTCGAAATTTTCCAGGTTTCGACCGAAATTTCGGTCTCCCCAAGGGTTGAAACCCGATATTTTGAACCTTGGCCACCTCACTAAGAACCTTTGCCAAGTCACTCTGAGCACTCCCAACACCACCAAGTCAATGTCCTCTCTGTACTGCCCTCTATGCAACTGTCAAGCTGTACATAACACTGCCACTGCTCTATGTCAGTGTGTTGACCAACAACGACAACACTAGTTGCATGATGCCCTCAACTGCCATTAGACCAACATAAGAGTTTCTATTTTAGATTCCTTTCTATTTCCATTGTAATTGTTTCTATTTATTTAATTTCTTGCGCCAAGGTATTCCCTACGCATATGGGAGTTTCTTTTCCTTGCAATGCTTCATTGCTTATTATTATAAAGAAGTAGAGCTACCAGTACCACAGCTGAGATTTTAGCCATTTGATAAAGTTTTTTCCCATGAGTGAATGTGTTGTGAATCAATCACAACCAAGATGGTGAAGCCTTGGAGGGAGGGTGTTGAAGCCCAAGACCCCCTAGGTTTTTTTTGGGAAAAACCGTAGGCCCTACTTGGTTTAAAGTATCTCCGATACCAATACGATACCCTCCGATACGTATCTTAAATTTAGCCGACTGATACGATACACACTGATACGATACATTGAATTTTTAAAATCCTTTCGTATCGATATATATCCTACAATACATACCGATATGCACCGATACACACTGATACGATACGATACGCACTGATGCTCTATGAAAAATATAAAATCGAGGTAAAATATACGTATCGGTGAGTATCGGTATGTATCGGTGAGTATCTATACGGTCGGTGAGTATCAGTATGTATCGGTGAGTATCGATACGTATCGGTGAGTATCGATACGTATCGGTGAGTATTGGTATGTACCGATACAGTGCACTACGGTCATATAATGGCCAAGATGGGTAATTTTTCAGAAAAACACGATTTTTTGATAGGTTTTTGTTCCAGAGTTGCTGCCAGCCATATTTCTCTCAAACTAAAGTGGAAATCAAGATTGGGACCAAGGATTTTACATTTATGAGACAACTACAAACCTTGAATTCTTAGTGCGATACCCTCAATTTATTATTTATGCATAATACATGTTATCAATAGCTTTTTTTAACAAATTTTTTATGCAAAAGTGTTTTCTATTCATTTATGTAGGTATCTATAGCGTATCTCGATACGATACGATACCCTCCGATACGTATCTTAATTTTGGTTGACCGATACGGCGACCGATACCGATACTTTAATCCTTGGGCCGCCCCTACATGGTGAAACCTATTGGTCATATATTCTTCTTCCTTCCTTCCTTCCTTTCTTATACTGCTTTTTTATCATTTTTCCGGACAGGTAAACCTTTCCCATCCTCTTGGACTTTCTCCCTTTCATTTAGAGTTTCAATGATTGTGCTAACATATCGATTTGACCATTAAAGTTTCTGCAGGATTCCAAGCACAGAAGTCATCCACTGTTTCTATGATTCCTGTTTCTTTTTTTCTGTTTTGTAGTTCTTTTGATAGATCATGATTCCTAGGATTGTGCTAGATTTCTATCTTTTCTATCTATTCCCAACTGTTCTAACAATAAATTGTCAGCATTACATACTGATTTTCAGGTCTGATTTTACTGTTCTGCTGCGTTTGTAATTTCTGGCTGCTGGGAATGAAATTGTTATTCTAGTCAATTCAGCCCTTGGATTGACCCCTTCTTTTAATATTACTTCTTCCCTGTTAGTACTATATGTGACCATAATTTGAGGATCATTGGACACAGATTTGGAGTCATTTCTGTTTTCTATAGTTACTAAATACTGTTGTTCCTTGGGTTTCTATTTTCTGCTTACTTCGTTATAGTAGATCCAACCATTGGAGGGATTAACTGTTACACCCACACCCAAAAAGCCAGACTAATTTTAAATTTTGACCCTAGGTGACGCACCACCGATGTTATCCACAGGTGATTTATGGTGGGCCACGTCCTACTGCTTGGAAGAAAGAGACGACCCTTCGTGTCAGTGCAGATTATGTAAATCGACTTGGAGGAATTTCAGAATCTTGGACTAGTACATACCTTACAAGTAACAATACAACATCATCCACAAATCACTGATGAAGCCATTACTTATCTGAATAAAAGCATCAGAAGAAGGCAGAACTGACTCTGCAGGGTTCACCAGTGACATCCACCGGTGGTACTGTATTGTCCAGAATACATAATTTGATTGCGGGGCCCAGGTCCTCACACTCTTGTACTCCGAACAAGGATTAAAGTATTGGGGTATCGGTCGCCGTACCGGTCGGCCAAAATTAAGATACGTATCGGAGAGTAGCTTATCATATCGAAGATATGCTAAGATACGATACGCTGAAGGTACACACATAAATGGATAGAAAACACTTTTCCCAGAGGGATCAACTGGTGGACAAAATCTCAGGACCCTGGCCTATTGTTTCATCCTTCGGTGGCACCTACTAGAGGGATACGATCCACCGGTGCCATCCACCGATGGCACTGGCTGAACCCATATTCCAAGAATTATTTAGGGACCTTTTTGGATTTAAGTTTGACCTCACCTATAGATTAATTAACAACTTATGTTCACCCCATTGACTAGGAGAAATCATGATTCATGGTGAGGCTACGCAGTAAAGGGAGTTTAGTCGTTTTACCTACTTTTATAGGAAAGATGAGTGGGTGTCTGATTTAATTAACGGAGTGTTTTCTCTTATTTTAACTTGTGTATGAATATGATATGCTTGATTTATTTAAGTTTTATTAATCAATTGCAATAGTTTATATTGAGATGGAATAAGATGATGTGTATGAGAGATGGTGCATTATGTGGATGTTGAGTGAGGAGATGATATGTATCAGAGTTGGTGTACTAGGTGAGATGTTGGGTGAGGAACATAGTGTGGCCGAAAGAGGATTCCGATACCGTGTTCCCACATTCCCTTACGCGTTGATATGTGGATAACATGTAGATGCATGCGGTCAGAAATAATTGACCTAGTGCTACAACCCCTTGCCAACAAGGGGTAAGGTGTTGGATAACACATTGTAGTAGATCCGATGAACCTTTCTAGATACCACATCCGCGGTACGATGTGATTCTTGTAGGAGGAGGATAGAGCTCGGGTGACCAACGTGTGAGTTCTGGGGCCATGACGCTAGGAAGGGGTTATTAGGGGTTTGCTGGGGAGACCAAAGGATGCATTCCGGGTCCGGCATGCTTTCAACCGCGACTATGGTTTGTATCGCTGGGTGACCGATGGCTCATTCCGGGACCAGGGATATTACCTAATGTGTTGCAGTAGCACTTATACCATTTTAGACTTAGTTTTATTGTTTAGGTTATCTAATTAAAATGAATTCATGCACCGCATCATATTATCTATGATTGAATTATGCATTGTATCATTATTGATTGTGTATGCTTACATGCTCCCCACACCTCACTGGGCTTAGCGAATGTCATCCCATGTTATTGTTTCCTTTTAGATGTTGATACAGGAAGCTTGGTGGCGACTACTTTTGAGACGTCCACACCGGTAGTCAATGACTCGTGGCAAAGTTCGAGGAGCATGTCCTTGACTGCACATGTGATGATTGTGCGTACGGAGCACCTTTATGAGGATGATGTGGTCCTTAGGATTTTTTTTTTGGATATTTTGTGTATTTTATAATATAATCACTTAAAACTGATGTATATATATGTAAATGGAATTACATATTCTGAAATCATCTAGTGAATATATGATATTATTAGAATTACAAATTTACAGATTTACATGTACAATTATATTTTCATTCCGTTGAACCTGATTTTAGTGAATCTTGTAATTAATTGTGAACATCAAAGTACTGCATTGAGATCCTGGATGGGTCGGTCAGGACATCGGTATGTTTCCTAGTCATATGCCAGTGCCTTAATGACGGTGGGGTGTGCCATTAACTATCCTAGTAAGGGGTTTCATCGATCTAAATATCAGCCCCAATCTATCCGTTGGATTATGATTTATTTGAATTTTTCTATTCGCCATATTGCATACTTACTTGGATTATTGTTTTTTTGTCCTGTGTGTTGTGTTTTCTTAATCCTATCTGGTCTAGCCTAGAACACATTCGAGAGGTTAAAATAAGAATTAAAGAGGATTAAAAGAGGAGGGAAGAATATAATTGGAAAGAAGTTATGAATTAATTAACCAAACAAGGTTTTCTTCTTCCTTGTGTCCGGCAGAACCAGCAGAGAACTAGTTGGATTAAGGAGGACCATCTCCCTCGCAAGACCTCGGATCAACCTAAATCTGGGATAGAGAGTCACAATTCACTGTCCTCTCAGGAAGAAAAGAAATGAAGGAAAGAGATATATTCCCAATCATGGGTGACAGTAGTGCCACAAGTCGCAGGCTGCCTCCCACACATGGTTCGGTAGTCTCTTCTTTCTCTCGCTTCTTCTCTTTGTCTTCTCTTGGTTTGATTACTTGGATTCTGGTTTGTAAGAATGGAGAACTGCAGCCACCAGTAGGCCACATAACATACCACACTCATAAGGTAAAACTCAAAGCTCTTGTTTATTCAATTCCCAAAATCCCATCGTGGGTTACATCCAGATATATAAAGAAAAAAGAAAAATGCTAAATAAACTGAGATTGAACATAGAGTTCCAGGATAATTTGGACTCTCACCCCTACGTAATCTACTAAAAGTAGGAAAAAAGAAAAATCTAAATTGCAAAATAAATAATAAACTACTACCAGCCCTTATAAGACCAAAAATCTGGGTTGGGCTGATCTCGTATGGGGTTGGGCTTCCAAACCTAGTCGTATCAGTCCAACCACTCTAGAGCCACTGCATCAACCATCCTCCCCATGCCCCCACAAACAAATTTAAAAAAAAAAAAAAAAAAAACCTCTTTTGAATGCAAAGATGAATTCAGGTTGCTCACTTGCCCTGAACCAGCAACAAGAGACTGCTCACTGATGCAGTTCCAACAAGGGTTTACACAAGGAGAACCAAGACCAAGGTCGACCCAAGTGGCTGACTGGGTCGACCCAGATCTGGTCCAAGTCAGCCCACGGTTTGGGTTGCTGATGGGGTTACTAATTAGTTATTTAGTTTCTATTTTGAAGTCCTAAATTAGTTTTTAACTTCAAGTCATTGTTAATTTCTAATTTCTGTCTAGACTAGTTTCTATTTTCATTAGATTCTAATTTCCAGTTTTTAGTAACTTCTTGTAATCAATTTTTAGAAACTCAGATTTAGTAACTCTGAGTTACTATTACTTGTAAACCCTCCCCATCATTATAAATAAAGATGATGGCTTTTTTAATGATCCACGATTTGAATTTAAAAAAAAAAAACTCTCGTTGCTGCCGCTGGGTATCAATGGTGGTTCCTTGTGTTTGATCAAGGCCTAGGGGTTGGTGTTTGATCCAATCAACACTCTGCGGCGAGAAGTCCGAGTGGGTTGTTATTTCTGGTCTTATTTATTGGTTCTCTTCTTCAGCGGAACACGTAAGTAATCTGAACTTTTTCGGCAGAAATTTCTGGGTTAAATTCTCTGTTTTCTATTCTGTCGGCCTAGTCTATTTTGGAGTTCTGGCCACCCGATGGCTTTGAGATTTTGGTCGATTGTTAGGACCATTAAGAAGAGGACTCGATCCTGTTTTGAGGCAGATCAGACCTCCAGCTCAGTTGCTGTGTAGTAATCTGCAGTCCTGGCCGATATTGATTCTGCCCAGAATTTCTTGTCTGATTTCTGATGCCTGTTGAAGTTGGTTGTTGCTTATATCTTCTCGATGGATTAGACCTTCCAATCAGTATTTAGACTTGTTACTTGTTCCTTAAACTTCTGCTGCTGAAGTTTCTGAAGTATTAGGATCGATGGTCAGATTTCAGAATCTGCTGTCCAGAATTGAGTTCTGATTTGATTTGTCTATTCTAGTGATGTTTTGATTTTGATCGTACTTTATCCATACTCTATTTCTGTTATTGGATATCCTATTTGTTGGTGCAAACTCTGCCCTTCGAAATTCCAGATTCTGAATTTGGTAATTCTGGGTTTTAAGGACTGTTGGCTGACTAGTACTGGACTGTTGTTGTTGTCTACTGTTGGGTGAATTTTGGTTGTTCTTTGGTTTATAATTTCCTGCAGTTTTGGGACTGGTTTGGTTGTCAAATCTATCCCTACATTACTCACATGGCTAGGTTTTGCACTAATAACCTAGCGGGACCCTACCTCCAAATACATCCTACCTTTCTATTAAAACCTCTTGCATACTACATAGCTAGTCATGGGCTCACGACCGCCAGGAAGAACAGTGGATGTTTATGCCATCATATGCAATTTCAACTTTTCTTTGAATATCTTCTACCTCCCTTGCCTTGGATTCTTGTGGACACTTGCACACATCTTCTCAGGGAGCATTAATTTTCCTACTTACAAATCTCTGTTTTCAAAATTTTTTGCACAAGTACGTGACTCAAAGCCAAGTTACCACAAGAGAAGACTCACAGCCAATGCCACTCACAACAGCAAGCAATTTGAATGTACCTTAGATCAATACACCCAAATGCAAAATGTATAGTTACATAATCTTAACTGTCTTAATGACCAGCCGAAGAAAAACTGGCAAACTTACCGAAAATGTTGGTTCTAATTAAGACACATCTCAAAGCCTACTTCCCCTGAATCTCAGGTGCCTCTGTGTTGATGAGGCCTCCCTTAGTTTGAGACATCCTCTCCCTTTCCATGTGACAAAACATGGTGCTCGACAAGAGATACATTTTACACCACCAGTCTAGAAAAACTTTTGTTAAATAGTAAAAATAGAGAGTTGGAACGAATAAGCTATAGCATATATGTCAAATAATATTGCACAAAGCAATAGCATTTAATCATAATTATCATAACGTAGTACTAAATTCTTTGAATTTAAACTCTTAAGTGCTCTGACTATGGCAATGAGTGCCCCATATGATGAAGCAGAAAACAATTCCAGACAAATTGGTAGAAGCACCAAATGATAAAAATAGATAGAAAACCAGTGTATTCTGAGCTCTAACAATTAAATTAATTAACCAATAACACCATAGAATAGGAGAAATACATATTTCAATAAATATCCAAATATAAGCACTGGATAAATGGATTGATTCTGGATTGCTAAATTGGAGACATTTTCATGTGAAGTTTCACATTTAGTAGGTACAATGCTTATTGGACAATTTCAATCCTAAACTCAGTAACATTAAGGGGTGAAGCTCCATTATGGAAGATGCATGCTAGCAATGTTAGTAGCTATGTGTAAAAGTTCTCGGTGAATATGAGTGTGTAATTAAGACTGTTAAGAGTTTGTTTAGTAAATGGATACTGGTCCATATATAATTGTTTCATTTTTCCTCCTCTCCAATGATGGCCTCTGCAAAAAAAAAAAAAAAAGGTGTACGCAATGCATGAGGCTCCCGCAACTGTGGGGTCTAGAGAGGTTCATAATGTACACAGCCTTACCCCTGCTTCATGGAGAGGCTGTTTCCTAACTCAAACCTATGACCACTAGATCGCAATGGAGCAACTTTAACGTTGTGTCGAGGCCCACCCTCTAACACATGTACCTAATTCTCTCATAAAGGAAAAACCGTTGGGTACAGTGAATTATGGAGCCAACAAGTGGGGGTGTCTATGTTCATATGATTGATCTTTTAATCCAACTTGAAAGGTACATTGCGAATATTTATGGAATTCCATCACGTTAAATCTTTCAAAAGATTTCCATCTGCCTGATACTTGCAACAAATTTCTTAGTTATGATAGATTCACAAGACCAAGGAAATCGACATTTTGAAGTTTGGTTCATCTGGAAAGATGAATTCAACTCCACCTTTTCTTCAATTTTTGCCTACAAATTCAGACCGAATGAGTCACCCAGCAATGCACATGAGATAGAAAAATCACTTTTGCTATAATATGAGGTAGACTTCAAATTTTAGAATAAATCTACCTTAGCAATCAATGTGACATTTCACATCACACGTTGATTTAGGAACATAAAGAGGGACCCTAATGCAGGAGTAGATTACAAGAAGCTAACTCCCACAAGTATACCCCAAACAATACAAAAGTGCACCTCACAGGGTAGAGATTTATGACCCATAGAACTTAACAACCCCATGGGTGGAATTCCAAAACTTAACAACCTCCATGGGTGGAATTACAATCAAAGATACTTAAGAAACAAAACTAGAAATAACCCCCATAAGGATGAAAGCAACCCACAGAGAAATAGTCCCAAAATTATCAACCAAGAACCAACTATTAGGGAGACAATAACCCTACGGCTAAGATATAAGAGATTACCTGTGGCTGGCTCTATAGGTTCCAGATGGGGCTGAAACCAGGTCGATTGTAGGTCGATTGTAGGTCTTATAGGTAGGAATAAAGCCTCCAAAATTGGTTCACTTCTGACGGCTGGATTGGAAGTTATTCAAGTTCTTGATTTCTAATGTTGGAGAGAGGAAGTGGTAAAAGAACTTCAAGAACAGCAGTAGCTGGCTTCGAATGTCTCTCAAGTGTAGATCGATTGAGCCTCTGCTGGTGTAGAACAGACCAGGACACTGCTGGACAGAACCGACCTCTTTCTTGGGAAGATTCTTGAATGCGATGGAGGCTGAGTCAGGTCTTCTTGATCTGGCTGATTGGTATTCTAGAGGGAAAACTCTTGCTGGTCGATCCTTGTTTTATTAGGGCTGATCAGGTCTGACTTATTTGGCTACGGTTGTAAGAACAGCAAACAGAAAGTAAGGAAAGAACTGGAAATATAAAAATAAGAGGGAACTAAGATAATGTGGGAGAGGGGGTGGCTATCTCAGCCTGGGCTTCTCACCCACAGCTATCTCAGCCGCTCTAAGCATTTAGTTGCAAACTTTCTTTTATCCAAATTTGAGAATTAAAGGTACATATGCCTCTCTATTTATAGAGGGGAAGTTTACAATCATACTAAGACTAGGAGCTAGTTTCCAAAGAGGACTAGACACTCCTACTACAACTAGGAATTGAAATTAGAACTAGGACTAGACCTTCTAACTCCAACATGGAGTAGGTCACTTAAACTAATAGTCCATAAAGGGCTTACAATCGATGGGTCCACTGGGGACTTACAATCGATGGGCCTAATGGGCCTTTATTGACTTAAAACAACTTAAATAAAAGCACCTAATATAAATCCCGTTTTCCTACTTTCTACCCATATTTTAGACCCATTAAAATGGCCCATTACAAATAAAACCCATGGGATCAAAGGCCCAACCCATGGCTTATTTGCAATATAATAAGTCCATTAAGTGACTTATCTACATCAGACCCGAAGCAAATATTATTTTTCCGGACATTGATCAATGCATTCCACAGGTCGTCGTTTAGCCAGAAAGTGAAACAGGAGAAACCATTTTTCCAGATTAAACATTCCAATTTCCCTTTTAGTCATCAAAATTGTTTGTGGAGTATCAATAAACATATAGGCCCATTACCAAACTTACAACGCCTAAACATAATCCTCTTGCATTGTAGGTGGCTCAAGGGGTTGGTCAGCTGATATATGTCAGTGTCATGTATGCCACACATTGGAAGGTTCTCTTTACAAATAATACAGATGCATCTTCACAAATATTTGTAAAGCAATCCATCTATAAAGATAGGTCCAGAAAGTTTCTCAACACTGGCATAAATATCTGCTACATGGAAAATTAGATAGAGCTAAAATTTTGAGGACAGGTGGACCCGAAGATCCCCTGCTCACATATCACTATATCAGCTGAAACACAGTTGGCAAAGTGAAAAATAAGGTTTTGAAAATCCAGTGGAAAATAAAACTTCTCCACAAAATAAGGTTTTGAAAATCCAGTGGAAAATACTACTTCTTTAAAGAAAAATGGGTGGCCTAAAACAGAAAGGACTATGCCAATATATGGGAGGGTATATGGTTGAATCCAAGTCTGATATTTGACATGTGGCCATTCAGAACCATTTTCTTGGTCAAGATATCCATATCACCCTTCCACATGGCAAAACACGATCAATCTAGAGATATTCTAGTATTGCCAAACTAGAAAAACTCCTGCCCAGCTATAATTTTAGAACTATTAGGCACAATTTAGTTCATGATCATAACAATATAGCTTTACCAAAAGCAAAAGAGAGATCATAACAATATAGGCAAAAGCTTTAAAGCACAGCACTAAAGGAAAGGAACCTAATCAATGGTCCACCTAGTTGTGCAACGTGGAAGGTGAAGTAGAAATTCCAACCATTGGGAATTTAGGAATCGTTCTAGCATCAACCATATGTCAAATTCCAGACTCAAATTCAATGATATACCCTACAATATATTGGCATTCTCCCTAGCATTTTCAACCAAATTTCAATCATATTTCAGAAGTTCTATTTTTCCACTAGATTTTTAGAAGCTTTATTTTGCACTTGATCAGCATTGCTTCGACTGAAACTTGACATGTAATCAAGGGACCTTGGTGTCTACCAGTTCACAAATTTTGGCCCATCCAACCTGCACCTGGATATTTGAGCAATCCAAGAAGGCCTTGCTAGGTGGGCTGTCCAAGGAACCTTCCTGTCCCGTTATCCCATATAACAGAAAGTTCAAACCAAGAAAGACCATATACCTGGGCTTCTGCACGAAGATCAGTGTATGGAACAACGCCAGTGAGGAACTCACTGCAAAAGATTGGAGTCAAAAGTTATTCATAAACAAGACAGAAGTTAGATTTAACTATCCTCCAGTAAGTAAAGCATAAAATTCTAGAACATAAAGATATCTCTTCAGTTATAACTTATAACACATAGGTGAGAGAATCAAGATATCACTGATAGATCCAATCCAATAAAATGGTTGCCTCATGTTAATCGAAGAAAGGAAGTCTTCAAAACATTGACTCAAATCCATTGCTAAATTCTACTCAAAGCCTCAAAAGAAATATCTTCAATAGGGGAAAAAAGAATAGGAATACCGCTTGGATTTCGGGTCCTTTTTTTATTATTATTCCGAGGGCCTGGCCTTCAATACCTAGCGCGGAGTCCTCTTTTTTTTTTGTTCCAATGAATCAATATTCAACTGATTTGATTTGATTTGATTTATCAACAAAACCATACATGAGACTTCAGCTTCATACGGCTCCTCAAAGGCCACAAATAAATCTAAGGTTCACTTTGGCATTATCTCGATATCTTAGTACAGTAAATGAAGAAAGAGAGTGTTGAATTAGACCAATAGAATTCCGTCTGCTATAATACAAAAAGTGCTTTGATATATTTCATCTATTCCATGACCAGAACAGGGGGGATATACATTACACTACGATTTTGAATCAGAAGAGAGAGTTCAAGAAATGGAAAATCTATACACACTATCAATAACCCAAGGTTTTAAGTATCCTACCGTATCCACCGATACGTAGCTTATAACACAATGATACAATACAACACTGATAAATACCTAAAGCAAATATTACCTGATATGGTTGATACATATCAATATGCTCGATAAATCTCTTATAAACTATAGAACATGATCCAAGACCGTAAAATACTTGTCGAGAGCTATTGTAAGGCATTCTAATCATGTTTTTATTTTTTTGGCAAAATCAACTTGATTCCTTACTTCTACTAGAAAAAGCGACTCTAGTAGGTCATAGTTCAAAAACTCACCGAAATTTTCCTAGTTTTGGCATATCCAACACGGAACATGAGGCAAACCCATCAACATTGTTTTGCTGAAATTTCGCTCATTTCAGTCCAAAAAATGCACCACTTTGTCAAAATTTTGATCATTTTTTTCTCATTTTTGCCATTAGCCCCCCCAAAAAAAAAAAAAACCCAAGCTATAACATAAAAATTACATTGTTTCAACAAAATTTCAGTATTACAGAGTTCCAGATTGACCAAAACGGCGAAACAAAACGAGTTTTTGAACTTTGGGTAGTGTTGATTTCATCTTCATTTGGGATTAAACAAACTTGCAATCAAGGATCAAATCCAGATTTGCATAAGAATAGTTATTTATCAAAAACTTTGAATTTTTTGCTCAACTATTGATTTTTAGTGTCATCTGTTGCAATTGATCATTAGATTAGTGAAAAGAACAATCTAAATATTACATCAAACTAGATTTCTTTTTCCAATAATGTGTGCATCTAAACCCCTATATCTTCCCCAAATCGAAAATAACATTTGGCGCAACGGTTAAGTTGCACTATTGCAACATGTTGGTCACAATTTCAAAACTCGGAAACAGCCACTTCTGCGAAGCAGCGGATAAGGCTGCATACATTTGCACCTCCCAATCCCTGCAATAGCGGGGGCCTCGTGCACTGGATTGTTTAGAAAAAAGGTTAATGTATGAAACATCATTCTTTATACATAACCAATTGACCTAATTATACGTAGAGAATGTCATTTAATTATTGATTCTAGTTGAATATACATGATTGACTTGACTACACATTGTGATTTTCTATGATTGTAGGGTTTCAAGGGATGAGCGTGTATTCAATGCTAAATGGACGAAGATGATTCAATCTAGGAACAAGGGCAAAAGGAGTAAGAGAAAAACGCTACACTAATGGCATAAAGGGTATTACACCCATGGTTTAAAGTATCTCCGATACGATACGATACGATATCCCTCCGATACGTATCTAAAATTTAGTCGACCGATACTGATACTTTAATCCTTGATCTTTAGCATACCTCAGATATCTCCGATACGATATAATACAATACGATACGATACGATATGATATGTATCTTAAATTTAGCCGACCGATACGACGGCCGATACCGACACTTTAAAATCCTTATTTACACCTTGGAAGAAGATTTGCACAGAATGAAAGAAAGAAAGGAGGAGCCATCTCTCCCCTAAAATATCTCTCTTTTCTCACGTTCTCTTTTTCTTTCCTATTTTCTCTCTGTCCTAATTGCTCCCAAACAGCCAAACAGGCTCTCCACGATTCTCTCTTACACACTTTTCCCTAAAATTTCTCCCATGAAAACTCTCCTTGTCCAAAATAAAATAGGATTTTATATCTCGCTCTCTTGTCTCTCCCACGGTTTCTTCTCTCCCTCATCTCACGCCTCTCCTTTTCTCTCTTTTTGATCCCTAGAATCTCTCCCCTATACCGATCTCTCTCTCACTCACGCAATCTCTCCCTAAATTTTCTCTAATGGCTCTCTCTCTCTCTCTTTCACCCTCCTTAGTTAAGGAGGGCTTCTGCATCGTTTTGGGGGAGAATCCCTTTTGGTCACACGGTTCTGCTATGCTTTTTTGCTTCTCCTTCCAACGATTTCTCTTGGACAGCATTCTGCAGAGAAGACCAGCCACGTTATTTGCCACACCAATCATCTCTCCAACCGCTACCTCCATCAACATTGCACCACCATTCACCTGCAAATTTTGTTCCATGGAATATCTTCGTCATCTCAACTATGTCAAGTTGAATAGCACCATGAGTAGCTAAGCTTTCTTTTGTCTTTAGGTGTAGATGAAGCATTGATTCTTTTTAATTAATTCCTGGTTTGGTACACTTGATTGCTTGATGTTAAGACTTTTGTTTTGTTGAATGGAATTTTATTGTTAAATCTAGTTTAGGGAATTTGTCTTTGTGATTCATATTCTCTATTCAAGCAATGGATTTTCCTGGAATTGTGATTGTACCAATGATAGTCTATCTAACTGAACTAAGCATGATAAGTGTTTGCAAAAGACGATAGTGAATGGCAAGATAGGCTATAACTAGGAAGAATTGCAATTATCACTGTGTGGTATCATTAGGCTTATAGCTGTAATGAACCGAAGTGTGCACCAGTAATTAATTGATAATGATTAATGTGGATTTGAAACCTAAAGACAATCTTCTCTCATCATTTTCTTCTCCATCAATCGATTTTATTTGTTCAATAGTTTACTCTATTTTCAATTACATTCTAGATAGTTGTTTTCGAAATCACTTTGCATCATCTTAAGTAACTAAGCCTTCTAGTTCCCGTGGATTCAATCCCTTCTTACTAGTTACCACTATTCTAGCAGTAATTTAGGGTTTAATTTTGATACGATAATGATTCGATCAGAATTTACTTGTCACCTTGTACTTTGTTCTCCCTTTTATACATGATATATTTTATATGTTACTTATTTATAATGTTTATATCGCAAAACTATATTTTTCATGTATTTTAAGCATTTCCGTATGTTCCTTAACCATTTCCATACGCATTTTTAGTGTATCTAGTGTCTCTCTTATAAGACATGATAAGTCTTATAAAATCACCCTTCCAATACAATACCTGATACCGATACTTTAAACGTTGTCAATAGCCAAGCCGGATCTGGTGTATCATAATTCATAAGGGATTTTCCTTTTCTATTGATTCCTACATATTGGATCCAAAAAATAAAAAATAAAAATCTTGAATGAGGTATTCAACTCTAGGGATGGATCGAAAAAGAAATTGTTATAGGTTCTACCTCCTATTTTTTACGAAAAGAATGAATCTTCTATCCAAGGTTCAGGAAAAATCGTCCTAGATCTCATACAGGTATTATTTAGAAGGTCCAGACATTTCTGAAAATAAATTTAATAAAATTAGAGGAACAATATCATAAGCCTCTAAGATACCTGCTGTTTCACCATAGGCCCTGCTGCCCTAGACATTGGATCATATAGGATAGGAAATTAACTCAAGAAATATTTTACAAGAGGTAACCCTTTTCCTCCTTTCCTTGCAAGAAAACAGACAAATTTGGCAGAGGCATAGAGTTTTCTCTAAGTCTCTAATATATAAACCCTGCTACTATGTAAACACTATTAAAAATGTCAAGTTAATTCATGAATCCATGAGCTATTGCTTAGAGTAACGGTAGAAGGTTTGAGCCACCAAGGCAAATGCCCAGGTTCAAGTCTTGAGAGTGGCCACTATGCGCAAAAAATACTGAAGGTTAGGACCGACTCCAAACTCACCCTCCTGAGACCCCGATAGGCAGGATCAGCAGTGGATATGGCCCTTTAGTTAAATCATATGGTATTCCAATAGAGGTTTGGAAGACCTCAGGAATTAGTAGAATAACTTGGCTAATGAAGTTGCTAAATAAAATTATGAGTAGAATAAAACTGTAAGATAAATGAAAGAGAGGCACTGTGGTACCGATTTATAAAAATGAAGTTGATATTCAGAGCCATAATAACTATAGTGGAATAAAACTTATGATCCATACTATAAAATTATAGGAGTGTAATTGAAACCCGCTTGAGAAAAGAAACTAATACTTTGGATAACAAATTTGGCACTACACTAAGAAGATCAACAACGGAAACTATGGAATATGTCACAAGTTCGAAACTTGGAAATAACCTCTCCAGTGGTGCAATTGCTAAGTTGCACTATTGTAACATGTTGATCGCACAAAGTGATAATATAACATACTTATCAAGGCGACAACGCGATCCAAGGTGGTGGAGGGGTGCCTAAGCATTTAGGCGACCGAGGCGCCCAAGTGTTATTTATTATTTTCCCTCCTTTTAACATTATTT